>JBBYHM010155678.1:0-111572 GCA_038381775.1 Adansonia rubrostipa
CCCTTGTATGTTTGTTGTCTTCCCCTTGTCAAAATGCATGTTTGATGGCTGTCAAAAACTGATTTTCAAAACCTCCCCATGCCAAGCATGTTAACCTCAACCAATGAGGATTAGCATGGATTTAGCATTTTTCTTAAAGTTAGCAAAATATTTTAGGGAAAATTAAGTTTTTCAGATCTGGAATCTTGGTTAAACAAACTCAAATCTTCTGATTTTAAAACAAAAATGACCTTACACTTGTTCTTGAAACATTTATGCCTGGTTTTTAAGTCAATACCTTGAGTGGTATTATCAATGGGCTATTTCATTATCCCAAATTCTTCGAGGCTATGCAAATGAGTTCATGATGCTCATGCCACTCTTTCTCTTCAGTCATAGGCGTTCGAATGTCAATGACTTGAGTTTGGACCCGTAAACATAAAGAAAATAAGAAATACCCCCTGCTTTGCTTTCTCCCCTATTTTCAGTTATGGTCAAAATTGAGTTGTTTTCTCGAATTTTGCCTCAAGATATTCGAATCTCTGTATCACCTCGATTGGAGTCGAGAACACGCTTTGACCTCCCATAAGCTCGTATCAAGGCATAAACATATTTTACATCTTTACCATCCTTATTCACAACAATTTCTTTTGCCAAAAGTTATCGAAATGCTCACACATTTCATAAATCATAAAATTTCATCAACTTATGTTTTCGAACTTAATTCTCTAAAGAGTGTCAGATGTGTCACTTTTGGGGATACTCCAACCCCCAACCTTTTGAGGGAATACTCTAACCTTGCTCTTCAAAATTATCGAGATTTAAAAATCTTTCTTTGTCAAACTGATTTTTCATCCATGGGGATACTCCAACCCTAACCTTTTGAGGGGACACTCCAACTCCACTTTTTAAAATTGTCAACATTTAAAAATCTTCCTTTGTCAATAATTATTTGCCATTCACGGGGATACTCCAACCCCATCTTTCTGAAGGGATACTCTAACCCTATCTTTCAACTACAATTAATCTTTTTTTCTCCTTCTTGGATTTCTATGATCCATATCAAGAAACTCGGTAAAATACGTCAAACAAACCTCGTTTAATCAAGAAACCCAAACGTATCTAAAAAATTATCGATTTGGTTATTCCCAAATAATCGATGCCAATTGCGAGATAAGTTCTAATAGTCCATTCCTTTTCCTTATCATTGCATTAAATGATCCATGTTATGTTACTTCATTTATTGTCTTACAAACATGATTTCTTTGTGATGATTATGTGTATTCATGTTTTTAAAACATTTCAAATAAAATTAAAGGTAATATTCCATGTGGGTATCTCTTCAGTGCCCAAAGTGGAATATTCTATTTTCAAAGTAAAATCCAGAGGTCATTTTATTAAAAATCTCTATATTCCCCATCTCTTCGGGGTGTATATGAGATTAAATCTTTTTTCATCAAAACTTAGATTTGTATTTCTATGAGATTCATGCATTAAAAGAGGGTTATATCGAAATAATGAAAAGTTAAGATCAAAAGAATTGAAACCAAGTCAAAACATAGCTAGTAAGGTACCAATTGCGGGCATCGCGAAGGGGTTCATACCTCATCGTGCATAACCAACTTTTGAACCCAAACGACGAATCTTTATATTATGTAGACCATGTGATCGATGTTTTGAGTTTCGTAATTCAAAACATATGTTTCAATAGGCATCTGATCATGCCTAACTCTAAATGATCAGTGGTGACTCCAAATTTTGGCCATTTTGTGATGGTCATCCGAGACCGATAAGATGAGCGATTCGTCTTATGGTCCCTTTCACTGTGCCACAAGTCGAGAATCTGTACATTCTCATTCTCATCACATCGCCAAAGAAAAGTCTCAGTCAAGTAGATACTTCCAAGTCAGGCAAATATTTTAAGTCGTCTACATCCATAGATCTATGAGGATCCACCCCAGGGTACGTTGCAACACTACTGAATCTATCAATATGATAGAAGATGAAACCATGCAGCCACCTTACAGGAGAAACTGACCCCTCATTCTTTATGGCAAATCAAGTCCCAAAGTCAGTTCTTCAACACCTACACTGCAGTTAGTTATGGAAGTACCTAAGCTATTCCCGTGTAAGAGCAACAAAGTTGTCCCATGGAAATATGAGAATCAGGTAGTGATGGTCAGAGAACTAACTCCCTCAACTATTGTAATGGAACTATCAAGAGTTAGTCACCTAACCCATAATGGTAGGTGTTACGCTCCTCTAGCTAAAAAAAATAGAAGGTTGATGCATCTTCAAGCACTAATACCACTTAGGCCCAAGCAAAAAATTTTGAGCCTGAGAAAGTGAAGGAAGCAGTAAGTGAAAGAGAAACCACAAAGTTTCTCAAGTTCATCAAGCATAACGGATACTGCATTGTAGACCAGTTAAGCAAATAACCCGCAAAGATTTTTGTTCTATCTCTGCTTCTTAATTCAAAGGTTCACCGAAATGCATTACTAAAGTTGCTAAACGAAGCATATGTACCTTCGGATGTCCCTATGGACAAGTTAGATCGACTAGTGAATAATATCATGATCGATAATTATATCTCCTTCACTGATGATGAGATCCCACCCGAAGATAGGGCAGTTATAAAGCTCTGCTTATCACTAACCATTGCAAGGGATGCATTTTGCCTAAAATACTCATAGACAATGGGTCAGCCCTTAATGTTATGCTTATGACTACATTAAGTAAACTCCCTGTCGATCAGTCCAATATCAAGATTAGCCACACCATAGTTTGAGCTTTTGATGGTACATGCCATGGAGTAATTAGAGATATCATAATCCAGCTTTAGATAGGCCCATGTATATATAAAGTTAACTTCTAAGTTATAGATATTAATCCTTCTTACAACTACCTATTAGGAAGGCCATGGATACACTTCGCCGGAGCCATCCCATCCTCTCTCCATCAAAAGCTTAAATTTGTGATAGATGATAAAGTAGTCAACATTAGAGTTGAAGAAAAAATGATCACCACTACTTTCACTGAGGATATCTACATAAAGCCTAATAAGGATGCACTAGAGTCATCCTTCCAATTCTTCACATTCGTTAATACAACATTTATAGGAAAAGGATTGCCAATAGTTGAACCCCACCTATCAAAGAGTACCCACTAAGGTTTAAAAATGACTGTTGGCAAAGGTTCCCATGCTAGAAAAGGGCTTAGCAAGAATCTGCAAGGGATGGCCCAAGCCCTATAGGTCACCACTCAAGTTAACAAAAGAGGCTTAGGATTCAAGGCCAATACGCACTCAAGAAAGTAGCAAGAAAAAAAATCTGTAACCAAGAGATGGCACGATCATTGGGTCGAGAGGAGGAATCAAAGCTGACAATGTTCCCATCTCTCCATAATGATATTTCATTCAGAAAGACAAATCGTTCTAAGCTAACTAGGAGAGCAAAAGGCTAAAGATGTCTTGGTCATTTGAAACAGAGCACTTAACAACCTCTATCTCCAAGATACCAAGCCATAAAATTTGTGTCCTTTCACTAAGACCTGATTTTGATGATAGGGTCATGATGGAAGCCTCTGCACTTTTTTCTGCCTTTCATGTAATGTCAAGAAATAAAAACCTACCTGCCCTTGCCCAATGGCAGATAGGTGTCCTATGTAAGGGGCATTTTTTATCAAACATTATCAAGGAAATGACTTTTGCATATATCATTCCATAACGTGTATCACTTTTCAACCTTTTTCTCTCCACTACTTTTTTGCCTTTTTTTTAATCCAAATCCCTTAGTTGTGTGTGTGCCTTTTGCAATGTTTATTTCTTTGCCCTTTCAGGTGTCCTGACAATAGTGATATGGATGTGCCTAATGGGTTTTTGAAGATCGATTTCAAACAGTCAATTTGCACTAGTGAAGTTGATCCTGAAAAAGATTTCGATGAAAGCTCCATACAACCAGACCTCTTACGATTAGTTAAGCAATAGGAGAAGCAGATCATGCCCCATAAAGACCCAATGAAAGTAATAAATTTGGGTACTTTAGAGGAGCGAAAGAAGGTTGAAATTAAAACTTTAATAAAGTTGACAACTAAGACTAAGCTGATAAACCTACTCCAGGAATATCAAGGTGTATTTGCTTGGTCATATTAAGACATGCAAGGACTAGACACTAATATAGTGGTCCACAAACTTCCCATCAAGCTTGGATGCAAACCAATGTGGTAAAAGTTAAGGAAGATGAAGTCGAAAATTCTATTCAAATTAAAGAAGAAGTCAAGAAGCAATTTGATGCAGGGTTTATTGGAGTAGCCAAATATCCAGAATCGGTTGCCAATATAGTCCTAGTTCCAAAGAAAAATGGTAAAGTATGAATACGTATTGATTATCAGGATTTAAATTGAACTAGTCCCCAGGATAACTTTCTGCTACCCCATATTGATACTTTGGTAGACAACATGACTAAGAATTCTCAGTTTTCCTTCATGGATGGATTCTCAGGCTATAACTGGATCAAGATGGTGCTCGAAGACATGGAGAAAACAACTTTTGTAACAATGCAGGGGACATTTTGCAATAATGTCATGATTTTCGGACTCAAAAATGTTGGGGCAACCTATCAACGGGCCATGCTAGCCCTATTCCATGACATGATGCATAAAGAAATTAAGGTCTACATTGATGACATGATTACCAAGTTAACAAAAGGGGATGAGCATGTCACAAACCTTCAAAAACTTTATGAACGGCTATGAAAATTTCAACATAAATTGAATCCTTCCAATTGTACTTTTGAAGTCACTTTGAGTAAGCTTCTAGGCTTTATAGTTAGCGAAAAAGGGATTAAAGTTGACCTAGACAAAGTCAAAGCCATTCAAGATATGCCACCACCTCAAACCCAAAAGAAAGTAAGAAGCTTTTTGGGGAGACTAAACTATAATGCTAGATTCATATCCCAACTGACTGATAAATACGACCCTATCTTTTGGCTCTTTTGCAAATAAAATCCAGGAGAATGGAATGAGGCATGTCAAAAAGCCTTTGATAAAGTTAAACATTATCAGTCAATCCCACCAGTGTTGGTACCATCGATGCCTGATCGACCTTTAATCCTTTACTTGGCAGTCTTTAACAAGTTTATGGGTTGTGTATTAGGGTAGCATGATGAGTCAAGAAAAAAGCAACAAGCAATCTACTACTTAAGCAAAAAGTTCATGGAATGCGAGTGCAATTACTCCACAGTAGAGAAGTTATGTTGTGCTTTGTGTGGAAAGCCAAAAGACTCAGGCAATATATGCTGTATCATGCTACATGGTTGATTGTGAGGCTTGCTCCTATCAAGTATCTATGCGAAGCCCCTGCACTATCAGGAAGGCAATCCTACTTTCTGAATGTGACATTGCCTATATCAGTCAAAAAGCCATTAAGGGTAGTGCGATAGTTGACTTTTTGGCAAGTCAAGTGATAGATGACTATGAACCCTTAAGTTTTGACTTCCCAGATGAAGATCTAATGTGCATTTCTGAAGATGGAGATGCCTTTAACCAAGATCAATCCTGGAAGATGTATTTTGACAGAGCATCAAATGCTCTAGGACATGGAATTAGGGTAATATTGATGTCACCTGATGGGAGTCATTAGCCATTCATAGCAAGGCTAAATTTTGACTGCACGAATAATATCACAGAATATGAAGCTTGTATCATGGGACTTAAAGCAGCCATTGTGAGAAATGTCAAGATATTACAAGTGCTCAATGGTTCAGCCGTAGTCATCTACCAATTGAAAGGAGAGTGGCAAACTCGCGATGCCAAGCTGATACAGTATGGAAAGTTGATAGCAGAGCTCAAGAAAAAATTTGATGACATTAGTTTTCGACACTTACCTCGTGAAGAGAACCAAATAGCTAATACTTTGGCTACCTTGTCATCCATGTTTAAAGTCAACCAAGAGTCGAATATTGCTCCCATCTAGATGAGCATCTACACAACTTCGGTTCATTGTCGTAGTGTCAAAAAAAAGAAGGATGGCCTACCGTGGTACTATGACATCCTTCGTTACATCAAGGATCAGTAATATCCAAACATGCAATTAAGACTGATAAAAAGACTATCAGAAGGTTGGCTATGCGATTTATTCTTGATGGAAAAATATTATACAAAAGGAGTCATGATTAAGATTGCTCAGATGCGTTAACACTCCTGAAGCCAAAAAGATCCTAGAAGAAGTTCATGAAAGGATTTGTGGCACACATGCTAATGGACATCGGATGGCTAAGCAAATCATGAGAGCAGGTTATTACTGGCCGACCCTCAAAAGAGACTACATTAATTATGCTCGAAAATGCCATAAGTGTCAAATCTATGCAAATAAGATCAATGTCCCTCCAATGCCACTTCACGCCATGATGGCCCATTAGCCCTTCTCCATGTAAGGCATGGACATGATTAGGCTAGTCACCCCTAAAGCTTCCAATGGGTATTATTTTATCTTAGTAGCGATTGACTATTTCACCAAATGGGTAAAGGCTACCTCATATGCTAATGTCACTAGATCGACTATCTGTAAGTTTGTCAAGTGAGACATCATCTGTAGATATGACCTCCCAAACCAAATTATCACAAACAATGCAAGCAATGCAAGCAACTTAAATAATAAAATGATGGCGATCTGCTCATAGTTTAAGATTCAGCATCATAATTCTATCCCTTATCGCCCAAAATGAAGGGCCAATCGAGGCAGCCAACAAAAATACTAAAAGAATAGTTGAAAAAATGATCGAGACTTATAAAGACTAGCATGAGAAGCATTCTTTGCACTTCATGCCCATCAGACCTTAGTTCGCACTTTGATGGGTGCTACCCTATTTTCTCCTATTTATGGGATGGAAGCTGTATTCCTATCGAAGTTGAATCCCTTCTCTCAGAGTCTTGATGGAAACCAAACTTGAAGAAGCTGAATGGGTCAAGACTAGATACGACCAACTCAATCTCATCAAGGAAAAATACATGAAAGCCATTTGCCATGGTCAAATGTATCAAAGACGCATGATCTGAGCCCACGATCAAAAGATACACCCATGACAATTTCACCCAGGTAAATTGGTATTGAAGAAGATCTTCCCAATTCACAAAGATGCACAAGGTAAATGGGGGAAAGGCCATATGTCGTGAAGTAAGCCTTTTCTAGAGGGGCCCTAATCTTGTCAGAAATGGATGACAATTTCTTGCCCAACCCAATTAACTCAGATTTTGTCAAGAAATACTACACGTAGAGGGTGGAAACCTAAAAAAGCATCCTTAAAGAAAAGAAAAAACAAAAACAAAAATACAAACAACAAAACAAAGAGATGATTCACAAATCATCCCTTCAAATTCAATCTATGGAGTGGACAAATTATTCATTAATAGAAAAAAATAAAAGATCTGACTAAAAGAACAAACACAATCAAAAGTCAAATAGAAAAAATTATAAAAGATAAGAAAAATGAGGACCAATTTACTTACGATACTTAGTTGACATTTATAAAAAGTATCTAATGAATTATGAGTTCAATACATCTTGTTTAATAGAAAGGCGGATATTCCTTGCTCATTATCAGACAATCACTTATTCACAAACTTTGTGTGGGGCTAATAGTTTTCATTTCTTGTCTTATGGAAAACCCTTTTTACTCTGCTTAGCCCTATCTCCCTCTAGGGTATTTTAGTGATAGGTTTTATAGGAACCGAACGATCTTATTTGGTCAAATACCTAGGGATAAACTCCTATGTTCCTTTCATTACAGTATTTCTGAACAAGTTCCTGGATAACAAGCTTAAACCCAATGATTCAAGGCAAAGATAAAAGATCCTAGAACAAGGAAATACCCTTTTTCAATTTTCTCAATAACTAGATTAAAATGAAGAATCAAAATAGATTCTAAGTAAGATAAAAAAAACAAAAAAGGGGTTAGAGACCACTCAATAAAAGAATGCTTAAGGATTACAAAAAGAAAAAAAAAACAAGCAAACAAAAAAAAAACAAAAAAGGGTCCAGATGAAAATCCAAAAAGGGCATCTGGATAGCCAACCTGACAACCGTTGAAAACCTGCAAGGGTGACTTGAAAAGATCAATTTTGATAGGGCATAAACTGAGAGTACCTATAAGATAGGGCAAAGCAATCCTAGAGATCTTTTGAAGATCAGCTCATACTAGTCACATTTATTGTTCAAGAAACATCTTGAAAAGCACTTAAGGAACATCCATGTCATGATTGTTAAAGGCATCTTCCACCTAAAAGATCATACTTCTTGCCACTGAATCACTTATTTGTTAAATAGTTTTCCAAGTTGTATCTCTTTGTTGTCATGAATAAATATTGCCTTGTTTTTTTTAACCCTTGTACATTTCACATTGCACTTGTCATTTAGTTGATAGTTTTTGATAATTAACTGAAATATGCATTAGGACATCTCGATATTACATTAAAAGGAAAAGAAAAGCACAAGGAACTCTGCCCATGCCCTGATCATCAAAATCATGGACTTTTTGCATCCAAGCACCTATTTAGCATAACCATACATCAAACCATTTCTAGTTTCACAAGCCACATCTTAAGAAAAACCATTTCAAGCTAACCAAAAATTGACCGATGTGTTTTATCAAAATCCTATCGAAACCAGAGACATCAACCTAATCAGTCAAACATTCTCTAAATTGTTGGCAATGCCTTCCAATTGTCAAGAAAATGATTGAGCCTTCTGAATCAGGAAATGCAATAATCCAAATTCTTGAGAATAGATTTTTTTCGTATCCCCAGTAGAGTCGGGACAACCTATGATCCCTAGTGAAATCAGAAAAATTCCAATCCATGGTTGAACTAGGATGGATCACCATCCCTATGAGAGTCTAAATGATGTACAAGAAGAACTACGGTATCTCCTATAGTAGACTTCAAATCATGCAATCATGATAGCATTCCACATCATGCATTCACATTACCATCATACATCATCACTTTTACAGTATCACTCCAAGCCAGGTTCATTGAACCTTCAAGGAATTTCTAGTAAGTACTTTTAGCTTTGCAAACTAAGTGTCATTCAGGTTAGGTTCTTTTCTCCTCATCACTTATGTCAAAACCCTTTTTATCAAGAAACTACTATCAAAAGGCTAGTGTCAAAAAAATTATTATCTAGAAACTATCGTCAAAAACTTTTGTTAAGAACATTTGTTAAAAGCTTTGTCAAGCATTTTGTTATGAACTAGTGTCAAAACCCTTTCATCAAGAAATTTTGTCATGAACTTTTGATAAGAAAAACTTGTATTAGAAGTTTTATAAAAAAAATGTTGTCAACACCTTTCAATGCCCAAAGTCAGTGGCACCCTTTTAAAGCCCACAAGTCAGTGGCATCATTTCAAAGCCCATAAGTCAGTGGCACCTCTTCAGAGCCCATAAGTTAGTGGCACCTTTTTAAAGCCCACAAATTAGTGGCACCCTTTTAAAGCCCACAAGTTAGTGGTATCTTTTCAAAGCCCAAAGTCAGTGGCATTATTTTTGAAGCCCACATGAGCTAGTGAAACTCAAGTCTAAGCCAAAGCTAGCACAAGTTGGTGGCACCTAAGTCAAAGTCCACACAAGTTGGGGGCACCTAGTCTGAATCAAAGCCCACACAAGCTGGTGGCACCCAAGTTTAAGTTAAAGCCCACACAAGCTATACCAAAAATCCATGTTACGCTGTACCTGCCTAAAGTGGTTAAACCTTAGAAAGCCTACCACCCTAGTAGGGAGGTAAACCCTACAAAATTCACTTAAACCTCTATCACGATTGTTGATAATACACTGCACTTATCATAGTGAAGTTAAGTACAATTTATTTCATTGTAGGTGTCTGGGGAGCGTCGTTCCACCTCGGATAAAATAGTATTTATTTGTCTTTGCCCTATTCCTAATTCTCAGCAACGGTCAGCTCTAGACACCTTATTTTGTCTGGGCTAATTTTTTTAGCAACCGAGCTATTTTTCCACGGTCTGGGCATTTTTTACTCATCCACCATTGATAAAAAACTCAATGTTAACTCATTTCTTTGCATAAAAAAAATCAAAACCCATATCAAATTATGAATTTAGACTTTTGAATTAATCAAAACATTTTTTTTTTGAAGTCTAAATTAGATTAAAAGGGTCAATGTCATATGATCACCCTACTCCTCCCTAGCTTATTGACCATGATCACCATCAGCCACCCTATTTGCTGATAATTCATTTTAGCATTTTAAGCATCCACCCTATGTCCATCACATTGGTAGCAAGTTACTCCCTACAGCTACTTTATAGCCACCAAGCTAACATTACTTTGTTCCCCTTGAGAAATAACCAAAAACACCTATAAATTAGCTTTAACGTGTTGGTATAAATAGACCACTTCTATCTCAACTGAAAAAGGTTAGATTCTAGCTCATTTTTAGCTTTAAAAACACATTCTGACATCAAGAAAACCAAATCTCATAGCTCTTTACTCACCACCTAAAAATAGCCCCAAAACCTTTATTCCCAACCATTACATATTTTAAAAATCACCTCTATCCATACTAGAACCAAAACCTCATTTTTTCTCTCTTTTTCTTGCTTATTAACAACAAGGAAAAGAGGGAAATTCAAGTCATCTCTACTGCTCCAATTATTTGGCCAAAAATGAAGTTTTGTTGGTATAACTTCTCACTTTATCAAATTTATTTTTTATTTTTCAGCACTTTCATCATTTTAGTGAGCTCTTCATGTTTCAATCACCCACTTAGGATTATCATGCACTATTGTAGCTTTTGGTTGTGGTAGTTTAAGATTTGGATGCCTTAATACCCTTTTGATGTGCAAAATGCCTTATTTCATCCTTATTAGTTTGATATCTCTTGCTCATGCATTTTATGCCATATCCATGCATCTCGTTATCCTTAATCCATTTATGAATCATCAACCTAATACATTTCAAGCACATTTACACATTAACTTGCATGAATCATTGCCATTTTCAACATCCATAACATTTTTTTATCATAATGCATAACACTTTCTTTGTCTAAACCATTGGTAAAGTTAGCATCCCCATTCATGTTATGTGACATCCCCTTCTATGTTTGTTGTCTTCTCCTTGTCAAAATGCATGTTTGATAGCTATCAAAATAGATTTTCAAAACCCCCCCAAGCCAAGCATGTTAACCTCAACCATTAAGGACAAGCATGAACTTAGCATTTTCCTTAAAGTTAGCATAAGAAAAATCTTAGGGAAAATTAAGTTTTCCTGATCTGGAATCTTGATTAAACGAGCTCAAATCTTCTGATTTTCCAGCAAAAATGGCCTTGCACTCATTCTTGATATGTTTGTGCCTTGTTTTTAAGTCAAAACCTTGGGTAGTGTGATCAATGGGCTGTTTCATCATCCCAAACTACTTTGGGGCTTTGCAAATGAGTTCGTGATGCTCATGCCACTTTTTCCCTTTACTCATGGACATTCGAACATCAATGACTCAAGTTTGGACCCGTAAACATAAAAAAATATGAAATACCCCCTGCTTTACTTTATCCCCTACTGGCAGCACAACTATTGCAAATTAAAAAATCACTTTAAAATCCTAAATGATTTTTCATGAATTTTTTCATATTTTCCTCAAAGTGTGTCGAATTATCTTTAAAACGATGTCTTATTCACCCTCGAGTCATTCCAGATGAGAGACTTATGATTTTTCAAATCTAAACTATCTAAAACCTCTAAAATTTGAACATGTATTCTAGTTGGGCCATTCAGATGCACTAAATGATTTTTTTAAATCTTTTAAACATTTTTCCTAAAAGATTCATGAAAAATCCTTTTCAGAAAGGTATTGCTTGCAATTTTTTGATACCAAATGAGTCTGAGGTGATTTTTCAAATTTTGACACACTTTGTCCCTCATATGCTCTGCCAGCAGCACGATCAATTCAAACTTGAAAATTTATTTCCCTAGAAAGTGACTTTTTAGGATATTAGGAATACTGTTAGATTGACTTTCATTAAGTTATATTTTTAACGGTGTTTTATCCTCCCTCTAAAGCCTTCAAACCAATTTAGAATAAATTCAGCTAGTGGGATAGCATGATGTTGTCCCCTGTTTTCGGTTATGGTCAAAATTGAGTTGTTTTATCGAGCTTCATCTCAAGACATTCAAATGTCACCATAGCACCCTGATCAGCCTTGAGAACATGCTTTGACCTCCCACAAGGTCGTATCAAGGCACAAACAAACTTTACATCTTTACCATCCTCGTTCACAATAATTTTTTTTGCCAAAAGTCATCAAAATACTTACTCATTTTTTAAATCACAAAGTTTTGTTAATTTAAGTTTTCCAACTTGACTTCTCTAAAGAATGTCAAACGTGTCACTTTTAGGGATACTCTACACTTAACCTTCTGAGAGGATACTCCAACCCTATTTTTCAAAATTGTCGAGATTGAAAAATCTTCCTTTTTTAAAATGATTTGTCATCCATGGGGATACTCCAACCCTAACCTTCTGAGGGGATACTCCAACCTAGCTTTTCAAATTGTCAAGATTTAAAAATCTTCCTTTGTCAAAATTATTCGTCATCCACGGGGATACTCCAACCTCATCTTTCTAAAGGGATACTCTAACCTTGTCTTTCAACTACAATTAAATTTTTCTCCTTCTCGGACTTCCATGAACATGTTAAACAAACTTTGTTTTATCAAAAAACCCATATGCATCTTAAAAATTATCAATTTGATTATTCTTAGATAATCGATGCCAATTGCAAGATAAATTCCAATAGTCCATCCCTTTTCTTTGTCATTGCATTGAATAACCTATGTTATATTACTTCATTTATTGCCTTACTAACATGATTTCTTTGTGATGATTATTTGCATTCATGTTTTCCAATCATTTCAAATAAAACTAAAGTAATATTCTGCATGGGTATCTCTCTAGCGCCCAAAGTGGAATATTCTATTTTTTAAAGTAAAATCCAGAGGCTATTTTTACTGAAAATCTCTATATTCTCCATCTCTCCAGGGCATATATGAGATTAAATCTTTTTCATCAAAACTTGGATTTCTATTTCTATAAGATTCATGCATTAAAAAAGGGTTATATCAAACTAGTGACAAGTTAGGATCGAAAGAATCGAAACCAAGATAAGACATAGCTAGTAAGGTATCAATTTTGGGCATCATAAAGAGGTTCATACCTCATCGTACGTAACCAACTCCTGAAACTAAATGATGAATCTTTGCATTACGTTGGCCACAGGATCAATGTTTTGAGTTTCGTAACTCAAAATATAGGTTTCAATAGGCATCCGGTCATGCCTAGCCCAAAATGATCGGTGGCAACTCCAAGCAGTAGCCATTTCATGATGGTCATCCGAGACTAATAAGATGAGCAATTCATCTTGTTGTCCCACCTCACTGTGTCATAAGTGAAAAATTTGTACTTTCTCATTCTCATCATGTTGCAAAAGAAAAGTCTCAATCAAGAAAACATTCCAAGTCAGAAAAATATTTTAAGTCATATGCACTCATAGATCCATGAGGATCCACCCCGAGGTACGTTGTAAAAATAAGAAAACTTCACTTTCTACCATTTTTAGAATTAAAGTTGTCCATCGATTTGGAAAAACATAGATTCACATAATAATCTCCTTTCTTTTCATTATTTGGCACCATAAGCTCGTTCTACTCATTGGGATAATGACATTGATGTTTTGGTTTCATACAAAAAGCTTCACTTTCCACCATTTTATAGAACTAAAGTTCGTCTGTCAATTGAGATAAACGCGGATTCGCATAATAATCTCTTTTTCTTTCATGATTGGATGCCATAAACTTATTCTTCTTATTGGGATAAATGAATTGATGCTTTGGTTTCATAAGAAAAGCTTCACTTCCAACCATTTTTTAGAATCAAATTTCATCTGTCAATTGGGATAAATATAGATTCACATAATAATCTCCTTTCTTTTCATGATTAGGAACCATAAACTCATTCTCTTCATTGGGATAAATGACTTTGATGCATTGGTTTTATAAGAAAAGCTTTTCTTTCAACTATTTTTTAGAATCAAAATTTATGTGTCAATTAGGACAAACACGGATTCATATAATAATCTCCTTTCCTTTCATGTTTAGGAACAAGCTCGTTCTACTCATTAGGATAAATGACATTGATGCCTTAGTTTCATAAGAAAAATGTCACTTTCTACCATTTTTTCCAATCAAATTTCATTTGTTAATTGGGACAAACATGAATTCACGTAATAAACTCCTTTCTTTTGATAATTAGGAACCATTAACTCATTCTGCTTATTAGGATAAATGACATTGATGTTTTGGTTTCATAAGAAAAGCTTTTCTTTCAACAATTTTTTAGAATCAAAGTTCATGTGTCAATTAGGACAAACATGGATTCACTTAATAATCTCTTTTCTTTTCATGTTTAGGCACCATAAGCTCATTCTACTCATTGGGATAAATGACATTGATGCTTTGGTTTCATAAAAAAAGCTTCACTTTCCACCATTTTTAGAATTAAAGTTCATCTGTCAATAAGGATAAACATGAATTCGCATAATAATCTCTTTTTGTTTCATGATTGGGCGCCATAACTCATTCTCCTCATTGGGATAAATGAATTGATCCTTTGGTTTCATAAGAAAAACTTCACTTCGCACTATTTTCTAGAATCAAATTTCGTTTGTCAATTAGGATACACACTGATTCACGTAATAATCTCTATTCCTTTCATGATTGAGCACCTTAAACACATTTTCTTTATTAGGATAAATGATATTGATGCTGATTTCATTAGAAAAACATCACTTCCTACCATTTTTTACAATCAAATTTCATCTTTCAATTGGGATAAACATGGATTCGCATGATAATCTTTTTTCTTTTCTTGATTGGGCACCATAACACATTCTCCTCCATGGCATAAATGATATTGATGCTTTGGTTTCATAAGAAAAACTTAACTTTCTACCATTTTTTCAATTAAAGTTCATTTGTCGATTTAAATGAACACAGATTCACATAATAATCTCATTTCTTTTCATTATTTGGAACCATAAGCTCATTCTACTCATTGGGATAAATACCATTAATGCTTTGGTTTTATACAAAAAGTTTTACTTTCCACCATTTTATAGAATTAAAGTTCATATGTCAATTTGAACAAACACTGATTCATAATATAATCTTCTTTCTTTTCATGATTGGGTGCCATAAACTCATTCTTCTCATTGGGATAAATGATATTGATGCTCAGTTTCATAAGAAAAACTTCATTTTCTACCATTTTTTAGAATCAAAGTTCATCTATCAATTTTTAGAGTCAAATATCCCAAACATGGATTTCCATTATAATCTCTTTTCCTTTCATGATTGGGTGCTATAAACTTATTCTCCTTATTGGGATAAATGAATTAATACTTTGGTCTCATAAGAAAAACTTCAAATCCTACCTTTTTTGAATCAAAGTTTGTTTATCAATTTTTAGAATCAAATGCCTCAAAATGAATTCGCATAATAATCTCCTTTCTTTTCATGATTGGGTGCCATAAACTTATTCTTCTTATTGGGATAAATGAATTAATGCTTTGGTTTCATAAGAGAAACTTCACTTCCTACCATTTTTTAGAATCAAATTTTGTTTGTAAATTGAGATACACATGGATTCACATAATAATCTCCTTTCTTTTCATGATTGAGCACCTTAAACACATTCTTCTTATTAGGATAAATGATATTGATGCTCGGTTTCATGAGAAAAACCCCACTTCCTACCATTTTTTATAATCAAATTTCATCTGTCAGTTGGGAAAAGCATAGATTCGCATAATAATCTCCTTTCTTTTCATGATTAGGTGCCATAAACTCATTTTTCTCATTGAGATGAATGAATTGATGCTTTGGTTTCATAAGACAAACTTTACTTCTAACCACTTTTTAGGATCAAATTTTGTTTGTCAATTAGGATAAACATAGATACATGTAATAATCTCTTTTCTTTTCATGATTGGCCACCATCAACACATTCTCCTTATTGGGATAAATGATATTGATGCTTTAGTTTCATAAGAAAAGCTTCACTTTTCAACTTTTTTAGAATTAAAGTTCATTTTTCGATTTCGATGAACATAGATTCACGTAATAATCTCTTTTTTTTTTCATTAGTGGCACCATAAGCTCGTTCTACTCATTAGGATAAATAACATTGATGCTTTGGTTTCATACGAAAAACTTTACTTTCCACTATTTTATAAAATTAAAGTTCATATGTCAATTCAAATAAACACTGATTCACATAATAATCTCCTTTCTTTTCATGATTGGGCCCCATAAACACAATCTCTTCATTGGGATAAATGACATTGATGCTTTGGTTTCATAAAAAAAGCTTTACTTTCCATCATTTTTAGAATTAAAGTTTATCTGTCAATTAGGAGAAACATAGATTCGCATAATAATCTTCTTTCTTTTCATGATTGGCCACCATAAACTTAATCTACTCACTGGGATAAGTGATATTGATGCTCGGTTTTATAAGAAAAACTTCACTTTCTACCATTTTTTAGAATCAAAGCTCGTCTGTCAATTTTTGAAATCAAATGTCTTAAACACGGATTCACATAATAGTCTCATTTTTTTCATGATTGGGTGCCATAAACTCATTCTCCTCATTCGGATAAATGAATTAATGCTTTGGTTTTATAAGAAAAACTTCACTTCTTACCATTTTTTAGAATCAAATTTTGTTTGTCAATTGGGATACACATGGATTCACATAATAATCCTCTTTCTTTTCATGATTGGGCACCTTAAACACTTTTTCTTCGTTGGGATAAATGACATTGACGCTCGATTTTGCAAGAAAAACTTCATTTCCTACCATTTTTTGCAATTAAATTTTGTCTATCAACTGGGACAAACATAGATATGCATAATAATCTCCTTTGTTTTCATGATTAGGAGCTATAAACTTATTCTCCTCTTTGGGATAAATGAATTGATGCCTTGGTTTTATAAGAAAAACTTCACTTCCCACCATTTTTTAAAATAATATTTCATCTGTCAATTGAGATAAATATGGATTCACATAATAATCTCATTTTTTTTCATGATTGGGCACCATAAACACATTATCTTTATTGTGATAAATGATATTGATGCTATGGTTTTATAAGAAAAACTTTACTTTCTACCATTTTTAGAATTAAAGTTCATTTGTCGATTTGGACAAACGCAAATTCATATAATAATCTCTTTTTTTTCACTATTTGGCACCATATGTTCATTCTACTCATTGGGATAAATGACATTAATGCTTTTGTTTCATAAAAAATCCTCACTTTCCACCACTTTTAGAATTAAAGTTAGCCTATCAATTGAGACAAACATGGATTCACATAAAAATCTCTTTTCTTTTCATGATTGGATGCCGTGAACTCATTCTCCTAATTAGGATAAATGAATTAATGCTTTGGTTTCATAAGAAAAACTTCAATTCCCACCATTCTTTAGAATCAAATCTCATTTGTCAATTGGGATAAACACTGATTCACGTAATAATCTCCTTTTTTTTCATGATTGGGCACCATAAGCAAATTCACTTCATTGGGATAAATGATATTGATGCTCGGTTTCATAAGAAAAACTTCACTTCCTACCATTTTTTAACAATCAAATTTCATCTATCAATTGGGATAAATACAGATTTGCATAATAATCTCCTTTCTTTTCATGATTGGGAGTCATAAACTCATTCTCCCCATTGGGATAGATGAATTGATGCTTTGGTTTTATAAGAAAAACTTTACTTCCTACCATTTCCTAGAATCAAATTTCATTTGTCAATTGGGAAAAGCATGGATTCACATAATAATCTCGTTTGTTTTCATGATTAGGCGTCGTAAACTCATTCTCCGTATTAGGATGCTTTGGTTTCATAAGAAAAACTTCACTTCCTACCATTTTTTAGAATCAAATTTTGTTTGTCAATTGGGATGCACATGGATTCACATAATAATCTCTTTTCTTTTCTTGATTGGGCATCTTAAACACATTCTCCTCATTGGGATAAATTATATTAATGCTTGGTTTCATAAGAAAAACTTCACTTCCTACCATTTTTTATAATTAAATTTCGTCTATGAATTGAGATAAACACATATTCGCATAATAATCTCCTTTCTTTTTATGATTAGGATTCATAAATTCATTCTCCTCATTTGGATAGATGAATTGATGTTTTGGTTTCATAAGAAAAACTTTACTTCCCACTATTTTTTTGAATCAAATTTCATTTGTCGATTAGGATAAGCATGGATTCACATAATAATCTCCTTTGTTTTCATGATTAGGCATTGTAAACTTATTCTTCATATTGGGATAAATGAATTGATGCTTTGATTTCATAAGACAAACTTCACCTCCCACTATTTTTTAGAATCAAATTTCGTTTGTCGATTGGGATAAGCATGGATTCACATAATAATCTCCTTTGTTTTCATGATTAGGCACTATAAACTTATTCTTTGTATTGGGATAAATGAATTGATGCTTTGATTTCATAAGAAAAGCTTCACTTCCCACTATTTTTTAGAATCAAATTTTGTTTGCCAATTGGGATGCACATGGATTCACATAATAATCTCTTTTCTTTTCTTGATTGAGCATCTTAAACACATTCTCCTTATTGGGATAAATTATATTGATGCTTGGTTTTATAAGAAAAATATCACTTTTTAGCATTTTTCACAATCAAAATTTGTCTGTCAATTGGGACAAACTTGGATTCGCATAATAATCTCTTTTTTTCATGATTGGGCATCGTAAACACATTTTTCTCATTGGGATAAATATATTGATGCTTTGGTTTCATAGAAAAAACTTCAATTCCCACCATTTTTTAGAATCAAATTTCATCTGTCCATTGGGATAAACAGGATTCATAAAATAATCTTTTTTCTTTTCATGATTGGGCACCATAAACACAATCTCGTCATTGGGATAAATGGTATTGATGCTTGGTTTCATAAGAAAAACTTCACTTTTTACCATTTTTAAAACTAAAGTTCGTCTGTCGATTGGACAAATACAAATTTACATAATAATCTCTTTTTTTCATTATTTGGCACCATAAGCTTATTCCACTTTTTGGATTAATGACATTGATGCTTTGGTTTCATACAAAAAGCTTTAATTTCCTCCATTTTATAGAATTAAAGTTCGTACGTGAATTTTAACAAACATGGATTCACACAAGAATCTCCTTTCTTTACATGATTGGGCACCATAAACACAATCTCCTCATTGGGATAAATGATATGAATGCTTTGGTTTCATAAGAAAAACTTATCTTCCCATCATTTTTAGAATCAAAGTTTATCTATCAATTAGGACGAACATGGATTCAAGTAATAATCTCCTTTCTTTTCATGATTAGCAACTATTAACTCATTATTCTCATTGGGATAAATGACATTGATGCTTTGGTTTCATAAGAAAAGCTTTTCTTTCAACAATTTTTTAGAATCAAAGCCCGTGTGTCAATTAGTACAAGCATGATTCATTTAATAATCTCCTTTCTTTTCATGTTTGGGCACCATAAGCTCATTCAACTCATTAAGATAAATGACATTGATGCTTTGGTTGCATAAAAAAAGCTCCATTTTCCACCATTTTTAGAATTAACTTTCATCTGTCAATTGAGACAAACATAGATTCACATAATAATCTCCTTTATTTTCATGATTGGGAGTCATAAACTCATTCTCCTCATTAAGATAGATGAATTGATCCTTTGGTTTCATATGAAAAACTTCACTTCCCACCATTTTTTAGAATCAAATTTCGACTATCAATTGAAAGCATGGATTCATATAATAATCTTCTTTGCTTTCATGATTGGGAATCATAAACTTATTTTCCTCATTGGTATAGATGAATTGATGCTTTGGTTTCATAAGAAAAACTTTACTTCCCACCATTTTTAGAATCAAATTTTGTCTGTCATTTGGGATAAACATAGATTCACATAATAATCTCCTTTATTTCCATGATTGGGTGCCGTAAACTCATTCTTCGCATTGGGATAAATGAATTGATGCTTTGGTTTCATAAGAAAAACTTTATTTCCCACCATTTTCTAGAATCAAGCTTCGTTTGTCAATTGGAATGCACATGGATTTACATAATAATCTCTTTTCTTTTCTTGATTGGGCATCTTAAACACATTCTCCTCATTGGGATAAATTATATTGATGCTCAATCTCATAAGAAAAACATCACTCCCTGCCATTTTTTATAATCAAAATTCATCTGTCAATTGGCACAAACACAAAGTTGCATAAGAATCTCTTTTCTTTTCATGATTGGACACCATAAACTTATTCTCCTCATTGGGATAAATATATTGATGCTTTTGTTTTATAAGAAAAACTTCACTTCTGACCATTTTTTAGAATCAAATTTCATCTGTCAATTGGGATAAACAGGATTTATGTAATAATCTCTTTTCTTTTTCTTGATTAGGCACCATAAACACAATCTCGTCATTGGGATAAACAGTATTGATGCTTTGGTTTCATACAAAAAACTTCACTTTTTACCATTTTTAGAATTAAAGTTCATCTGTCGATTTGGATAAACATAGATTCACATAATAATCTCTTTTCTTTTCATTATTTGGCACCATAAGCTCATTCTACTCTTTGGGATTAATGACATTGATGCTTTGGTTTCATACAAAAAGCTTCACTTGCCTCTATTTTATAGAATTAAAGTTTGTATGTCAATTTTAACAAATACGGGTTCACTTAATAATCTCCTCTCTTTTCATGATTGGGCACCATAACCACAATCTCCTCATTAGGATAAATGGTATTGATGCTTTGGTTTCATAAGAAAAACTTCTCTTCCCACTATTTCTAGAATCAAAGTTCATCTATTAATTGGGATCAACATGGATTCATGTAATAATCTCCTTTCTTTTCATGATTAGGAACTATCAAGTTGTTCTTCTCGTTGGGATAAATGACATTGATTCTTTGGTTTCATAGGAAAAGCTTTTTTTTTAGCCATTTTTAGAATCAAAGTTCATGTGTCAATTAGGACAAACACAGATTCACATAATAGTCTCTTTTCCATTCAAGTTTACAAATCATAAGCTTATTCTACTCATTGGGATAAATGACATTGATGCTTTAGTTTCATAAAAGAGCTTTACTTTCCACCATTTTAGAATTAAAAATCGTCTGTCAATTGGGACAAATACAGATTTGCATAATAATCTCATTTCTTTTCATGATTAGGCACCATAAACTCATTCTCCTTGTTGGGATAAATGAACTGATGCTTTGGTTTCAAAAGAGAAACTTCAATTCCTGCCATTTTTTAGAATCAAATTTCATTTGTCAATTGGGATAAACATGAATTCACGTAATAACTCCTTTTTTTTCATGATTGGGCACCTTAACACATTCTTCTCATTGGGATAAAAGATATTGATGCTCGGTTTCATAAGAAAAACATCACTTCCTATCAGTTTTTACAATCAACTTTCGTATGTCAATTAGGATAAACATTGATTCACATACTAATCTCTTTTCTTTTCATGATTAGGTACCGTAAACTCATTCTCCCTATTGGGATAAATAAATTGATCCATTAGTTTCACAAGAAAAACTTCACCTCCCACCATTTTGTAGAATCAAATCTCATCTATCAATTGGATAAACATGAATTCACATAATAATCTCCTTTCTGTTCATGATTGGGCACCTTAAGTACATTCTCCTCATTAGGATAAATGATATTGATGCACGATTTTATAAGAAAAACTTCAATTCCCACCATTTTTTACAATCAACTTTCATCTGTCAATTAGGACAAGCACGGATTTGTATAATAATTTCTTTTCTTTTCCTGACTAGGTGTCATAAACTCATTCTCCTTACTGGGATAAATGAATTGATGCTTTGGTTTTATAAGAAAAGCTTTACTTTCCACCATTTTTTAGAATCAAATTTCATCTGTCAATTAGGATAAACATGGATGTATGTAATAATCTCATTTCTTTTCATGATTAGGTACTTTAAACACATTTTCCTCATTGGGATAAATGATATTGACACTCAATTTCATGAGAAAAACATCACTTCCTACCATTTTCACAATGAAATTTCGTCTGTCAATTAGGAGAAACACGAATTCGCATAATAATCTCCTCTATTTTCATGATTGGGTGCCGTAAACTCATTCTCCTCATTAGGATAAATGAATTGATGCTTTGGTTTCATAAGAAAAACTATACTTCCCACCTTTTTTAGAATCAAATTTTGTCTATCAATTGGGATAAACACGGATTCACTTAATAATCTCCTTGCTTTTCATGATTGGGCACCATAAACAGATTCTCCTCATTAGGATAAATGATATTGATGCTTTGGTTTTTTTAAGAAAAACTTCACTTTCTACCATTTTTAGAATTAAAAGTTCATCTATCGATTTGGACAAACACAGATTCACATAACAATCTCCTTTCTATTGATTATTTGGCAACATAAGCTCATTCTACTCATTGGGATAAATGACATTGATGCTTCGGTTTCATACACAACGTTTCACTTTCCATCTTTTGATGGAATTAAATTGTTAATTTGAATAAACAAGGATTCACACAATAATCTCCTTTCTTTTCATGATTGGGCACCATAAACATATTCTCCTCATTAGGATAATGATATTGATACTTTAGCTTAATAAGAGAAACTTCACTTTCTACCATTTTTAGAATTAAAGTTCGTCTGTCGATTTGGACAAACAAAGATTAATTAAATAATCTCTTTTTATTTAATTATTTGGCACCATAAGCCCATTCAACTCATTAGGGTAATTAACATTGGTGTTTTGGTTTCATACAAAAAGCTTCACTTTCCACCATTTTATAGAATTAAAGTTCATATGTCAATTTTGACAAACACAAATTCACATAATAATCTCCTTTCTTTTCGTTATTAGGCACCATAAACACAATCTCTTCTTTGTGATAAATGAAATTGATGCTTTGGTTTTATAATAAAAACTTCTCTTCCCACCATTTTTTGAATCAAAATTCGTCTACCAATTGGGATAAATTCAGATTCATGTAATAGTCTCCTTTTTTTTCATGATTAGGAATCATAAACTAATTCTCCTCATTAGGATAAATGATATTGATGCTTTGGTTTCATAATAAAAACTTCTCTGCCACCATTTTCTGAATCAAAGTTCGTCTATCAATTGGGATAAATATGAATTCATGTAATAGTCTCCTTTCTTTTCATGATTAGGAATCATAAACTAAATCTCCTTATTGGGATAAATGATATTAATGCTTTGGTTTCATAAGAAAAACTTCTCTTCCCACTATTTTTAGAATCAAAGTTCATCAATCAATTGGGATAAACATGGATTCATGTAATAATCTCCATTCTTTACATGATTAGGAACCATCAACCTATTCTCCTCAATGGCATTGATGCTTTGGTTTAATAAGAAAAGCTTTTCTTTCAACCATTTTTTGGAATCAAAGTTTGTGTGTCAATTAGGACAAACACAGATTTATGTAATAATCACCTTTCCTTTCTTCTTTGGGCATTATAAGCTTATTCTACATATAGGGATAAATGACATTGACACATTGATTTCATAAAAAAAGTTTCACTTTCCACCATTTTTAGAATTAAAGTTCGTTTATCGATTGGGACAAACACGGATCGCATAATAATCTCCTTTTTTTTCATGATTGGCTATCATAAACTCATTCTCCTCATTCGGATAAATGAACGGATGCTTTGGTTTCAAAAGAGAAACTTTATTTCCCACCATTTTTTAGAAACAAATTTTATCTATCAATTGAGATAAACAAGAATTCACATAATAATCTTTTTTCTTTTCATGATTGGGCACCTTAAACACATTCAACTCATTGGGATAAATGGTATTAATACTCGGTTTCATAAGAAAAACCTCACTTCCTACCATTTTTTAGAATCAACTTTCATCTGTCAATTGGAACAAACACAAATTCGCATAATAGTCTTCTTTCTTTTCATGGTTGGGCACCATAAACTCATTCTCCTCACTAGGATTAATTAACTGATGCTTTCGTTTTGTAAGAAAAACTTCACTTCCTATCATTTTTTAAAATCAAATTTCATATGTCAATTAGGATAAACACGAATGTATGTAATAATCTCCTTTCTTTTCATAATTGGGCACCTTAAACATATTCTCCTCATTAGGAAAAACAATATTGACACTCGATTTCACAAGAAAAACATCACTTCCTACCAGTTTTTACAATCAAATTTCATCTGTCAATCGGGACAAACACAGATTCACATAATAATCTCCTTTCTTTCATGATTGGGCATCATAAACACATTCTCCTCACTGGGATAAATGAATTGATGCTTTGGTTTCATAAGTAAAACTTCACTTCCCACTATTTTGTAGAATCAAATTTCATGTGTCAATTGGAAAAAACATGGATTCACATAATAATCTCCTTCTTTTTCATGATTAGGCACCTTAAGCACAGTCTTCTAATTGGGATAAATGATATTGATGCTCGGTTTCATAAGAAAAAATTTAATTCCTACCATTTTTTATAATCAAATTTCATTTGTTAATTCGGACAAACATGGATTCGTATGATAATATCCTTTCTTTTCATGATTGGTCATCATAAACTCATTCTCTTCACTGTGATAAATGAATTGATACTTTGTTTTATAAGAAAAACTTCGCATCCCACCATTTTTTAGAATTAAATTTCATCTGTCAATTGGGATAAACATAGATTCACGTAATAATCTCCTTTCTTTTCATAATTGGGCACCGTAAACTTATTCTTCTCATTGGGATAAATGAATTGATGCTTTGGTTTTATAAGAAAAACTTCACTTCCCACCATTTTTTAGACTCAAATTTCATCTATCAACCAGGATAAACCCAGATTCATATAATAGTCCCCTTTCTTTTCAAGATTAGGCACCATAAACTTATTCTCTTCATTGGGATAAATAAATTGATGCATTGGTTTCACAAGAAAAACTTTAATCCCACCATTTTTTAGAATCAAATTTCATCTGTCAATTAGGATAAACATAGATTCACATAATAATCTTCTTTTTTTTCATGATTGGGCACCCTAAGCACAATCCCCTCATCGGGATAAATGATGTTGACGCTCGGTTTCATAAGAAAAACTTCACTTCCTGCCATTTTTTAAATCAAATTTCATATGTCAGTTGGGACAAACATGGATTCATATAATAATCTCTTTTCTTTTCATGATTGGGCGTCAAAAATTGATTCTCCTCATTAGGATAAATGAATTGATGCATTGGTTTGAAAAGAACAACTTAACTTCCCACCATTTTTTGGAATCAAATTTCATTTATCAATTAAGATAAACACAGATTCATGTAATAATCTTTTTTTTTATGGTTGGGAGCCATAAACTTATTATCTTCATTGGGATAAATGAATTTATGCTTTGGTTTCATAAGAAAAACTTCACCTCCCACTATTTTCTGGAATCAAATTTCACCTGTCAATTGGGATAAACACAGATTCACATAGTAATCTCCTTTCATTTCATGATTGGGCACATTAAGCATAGCCTACTCATCGAGAAAAATTTTATTGATGCTCGGTTTCATAAAAAACCTTCACTTCCTACCATTTTTTACAATCAAATTTCATCTATCAGTTGGGAAAAACATAAATTTGCATAATAATCTCCTTTCTTTTCATGATTGGGCATCATAAACTCATTCTCTTCATTAGGATAAATGAATTGATGCTTTGGCTTGACAAGAAAAACTTCACTTCCTGCCATTTTTTGGAATCAAATTTAATCTGTAAATTAGGATAAACAAGGATTCACGTAATAATCTCTTTTTTTTTTCATGATTGTGCGCCACAAACTCATTCTCCTTATTGAGATAAATGAATTTATTTCATAAGAAAAACTTCACTTCCCACCATTTTTTAAAATCAGATTTCATCTGTCAATTGGGATTAATCTGAATTCACATAATAATCTCCTGTATTTACGTGATTGGGCACCATAAACTAATTCTCCTTATTGGGATAAATTAATTGATGCTTTAGTTTCATAAGAAAAACTTCACTTCCTACCATTTTTTAGAATCAAATTTCATCTGTCAATTCGGATAAACATGGATTCATGTAATAATCTCCTTTCTTTTCATGATTGGGCACCATAAACTCATTCTTCTCATTGGGCTAAATGAATTTATGCTTTGGTTTCATAAGAAAAACTTTACTTCCCACCATTTTTTTAGAATCAAATTTCATCTGTCAATTGTGATAAAGGCAGATTCACATAGTAATCTCCTTTCTTTTCATGATTGGGCACCTTAAGCATAGTCTCCACATTGAGATAAATGACATTGATGCTCGGTTCCATAAGAAAAACTTTATTTCCAGCCATTTTTACGATTAAATTTCATCTGTCAATTGGGACAAACATGAATTCGCTTAATAATCTCTTTTCTTTTCATGATTGGGCATTATAAACTCATTCTCCTCATTAAGATAAATGAGTTAATGCTTTGGTTTGATAAGAAAAACTTCACTTCCCACTATTTTTTGGAATCAAATTTCATTTGTCAATTGGGATAAATAAGGATTCACGTAATAATCTCTTTTTTTTTCATGATTGTGCGGCATAAACTCATTCTCCTTATTGAGATAAATGAATTTATTTCATAATAAAAACATCACTCCTTACCATTTTTTAGAATCAAATTTCATCTGTCAATTGGGGTAAACACGGATTCACCTAATAATCTCTTTTCTTTTCATGATTGGGCACCATAAACTAACTCTCTTTATCGGGATAAATGAGATTGATGCACAGTTTCATAAGAAAAACTTCACTTCCTACCATTTCTTGCAATCAAATTTCATCTGTTGGTTGGGACAAACATGAATTCGCATAATAATCTCCTTTCTTTTCATGATTGGGCATCATAAACTCATTCTCCTCATTAGGATAAATGAATTGATACTTTGGTTTGACAAGAAAAACTTCACTTCCCACCATTTTTTAGAATCAAATTTCATCTGCCAATTAGGATAAACAAGGATTTACGTAATAATCTCCTTTTTTTTCATGGTTGTGCGCTATAAACTTATTCTCTTCATTTAGATAAATGAATTTATTTCATAAGACAAACTTCACAACCCACCATTTTTGAGAATCAAATTTCATCTGTCAATTGGGATAAACAAGGATTTACGTAATAATCTACTTTCTTTTCATGATTGGGCACCATAAACTAATTCTCTTTATTGGGATAAATTAATTGATGCTTTGGTTTCATAAGAAAAACTTCACTTCCCACCATATTTTAGAATTAAATTTTATCTTTTAATTGGGATAAACATGGATTCATGTAATAATCTATTTTCTTTTCATGATTGGGCACCATAAACTAATTGTCCTCATTGGGATAAATGAATTGATGCTTCGATTCCATAAGAAAAACTTCAGCTCCCACCATTTTTTAGTCTTAAATTTTATCTGTTAATTGGGATAAATACAAATTCACATAGTAAGTTCCTTTCTTTTCATGGTTGGGCACCTTAAGCACCGTCTTTTCATTGGGATAAATGATATTAATGCTCAGTTTCATAAGAAAAGCTTCACTTCCGACCATTTTTTATAATCAAATTTTATCTCTCAATTGGGACAAACATGGATTCACGTAATAATCTCCATTCTTTTCATGATTGGGCATCATAAACTCATTCTCCTCATTGGGATAAATGAATTTATGCTTTGGTTTCATTAGAGAAACTTCACTTCCCACCATTTGTTAGAATCAAATTTCATCTGTCAATAGGATAAACGTAGATTCACTTAGTAATCTCCTTTCTTTTCATGATTGGGCACCTTAAGCATAGTCTTTTCATTGGGATAAATGATATTGATGAGGTTTCGTAAGAAAAACTTCACTTCCTGCCGTTTTGTACAATCAAATTTCATCTGTCAGTTGGGACAAACATAGATTGGCATAATAATCTCCTTTGTTTTCATGATTAGGCATCATAAACTCATTCTTCTCATTAGGATAAATGAATTAATGCTTTGGTTTAATAAGAAAAACTTCACTTCCCATCATTTTTTGGAATCAAATTTCATCTGTCAATTAGGATAAACATGGATTTACGTAATAATCTTCTTTTTTTTCATGATTGTGTGCCATAAACTTATTCTCCTTATTGGGATAAATGAATTTATTTCATAAGAAAAACTTCACTCCCCATCAAGTTTTAGAATTAAATTTCATCTGTCAATTGTGATAAACCCGGATTCACGTAATAATCTCCTTTCTTAACATGATTGGGCACCATAAACTAATTCTCCTTATTGGGGTAAATGAATTAATTCTTTTATTTCATAAGAGAAACTTCACTTCCCACCATTATTTAAAATCAAATTTTATCTGTCAATTGGGATAAATACTGATTCATGTAATAATCTCCTTTCTTTTCATGATTGGGCACCATAAACTCATTCTCCTCATTGGGATAAATGAATTTATCTTTTATTTCATAAGAAAAACTTCACTTCCCCACTATTTTTTAGAATCAAATTTCATCTGTCAATTAGGATAAACACAGATTCACATAGTAATCTCCTTTCTTTTCATGATTGGGCACCTTAAGCACAGTCTTTACATCAGGATAAATGATATTGATGCTTGGTCCCGTAAGAAAAACTGCACATCTTACCATTTTTTACAATTAAATTTCATCTGTCAGTTGGGACAAATAAGGATTCGTATAACAATCTCCTTTATCATGATTGGGCATCATAAACTCATTCTCCTCATTAGGATAAATGAATTGATGCTTTGGTTTGATAAAAAAAATGTTTACTTCCCACTTTTTTTTGGAATTAAATTTCATCTGTCAATTGGGATAAACAAGGATTCACGTAATAATCTCCTTTTTTTTCATTATTGTGCACATAAACTCATTCTCCTCAGTGAGAAAAATGAACTTATTTCATAAGAACAACATCACTCCCTACCATTTTTTAGAATCAAATTTCATCTGTCAATTGGGATCAATAGGATTCACATAATAATCTCCTTTCTATTCATGATTGGGCACCATAAACTAATTCTCCTTATCGAGATAACTGATATTGATGCCCGGTTTCATAAGAAAAACTTTACTTCCTACCATTTTTTACAATCAAATTTCATCTGTCAGTTGGGACAAACACGGATTCGCACAATAATCTCTTTTCTTTTTATGATTAGGCATCATAAACTCATTCTCTTTATTAGGATAAATAAATTGATGCTTTAGTTTGATTAGAAAAACTTCACCTCCGAACATTTTTTGGAATCAAATTTCATCTATCAATTAGGATAAATAAGGATTTACATAATAATCTCTTTTTTTTCATGATTGCGCACCATAAACTCATTCTCTTCATTAAGATAAATGAATTTATGTCGTAAGAAAAACTTCACAACCCACCATTTTTATAATCAAATTTTATCTGTCAATTAGGATAAACACGGATTCACGTAATAATCTCTTTTTTTTTCATGGTTGGGCACCATAAACTAATTCTCCTTATTAGGATAAATTAATTGATGCTTTGGTTTCATAAGAAAAACTTCACTTCCCACCACTTTTTAGAATCAAATTTCATCTGTCAATTGGAATTAACATGGATTCACGTAATAATCTCCTTTCTTCTTATGATTGGATGCCATAAACTAATTCTCCTCATTCGGATAAATGAATTGGTGCTTCGGTTTCTTAAGAAAAACTTCACTTCCCACTATTTTTAGACTTAAATTTCATCTATCAATTAGGATAAACACAAATTCACATAGTAATTTTCTTTCTTTTCATGATTGGGCACCTTAAACACCATCTCCTCATTGGGATAAAAGATATTGATGCTCGGTTTCATAAGAAAAACTTCACTATCTACCATTTTTTACAACCAAATTTCATCTCTTAATTGGAAGAAACACGGATTCGCATAGTAATCTCCTTTATTTCCATGATTGGGCATCATAAACTCATTCTACTCATTGGGGTAAATGAATTTATACTTTTGTTTCATTAGAGAAACTTCACTTCTCACCATTTCTTAAAATCAAATTTCATCTGTCAATTAGGATAAACGTAGATTCACATAGAAATCTCCTTTCTCTTCATGATTGGGCACCTTAAGCACAGTCTCTTCATTGGGATAAATGATATTGATGCTCAATTTCATAAGAAAAACTTCACTTCCTACTATTTTTTACAATCAAATTTCATCTGTTAGTTGGGACAAACATGGATTCGCATAGTAATCTCCTTTTTTTTCATCATTGGACATCAAAAACTCATTCACCTTATTAGGATAAATGAATTGATGCTTTGGTTTGATAAGAAAAACTTTACTTCTCATCATTTTTTGGAATCAAATTTCATCTGTCAATTGGGATAAAAATTGATTTACATAGTAATCTTCTTTTTTTTTTCATGATTGTGTGCCATAAACTCAGTCTCCTCATTAGGATAATGAATTTATTTCATAAGAAAACCTTTACTCCCCATCAATTTTTAGAATCAAATTTCATCTGTTAATTTGAATAAACACAGATTCACGTAATAATCTCCTTTTTTTTCATGATTGGGCACCATAAACTCATTTTCCTCATTAGGATAAATGTATTTAATGATTTTGTTTCGTAAGAGAAACTTCACTTTCCACCATTTTTTAGAATCAAATTTGATCTGTCAATTGGGATAAGCACAGATTCAACTAATAATCTTCTTTCTTTTTATTATTGGGCACCATAAACTCATTCTACTCATTGGGATAAATGAATTTATGCTTTGGTTTCATAACAAAAACTTCACTTCCCACCATTTTTTAGAATCAAATTTCATCTGTCAATTAGGATAAACACAGATTCACATAGTAATCTCCTTTCTTTTCATTATTGGGCACCTTAAGCAAATTTTCCTTATCGAGATAAATGATATTGATGCTCGGTTCTATAAGAAAAACTTCACTTGCTACCATTTTTTATGATCAAATTTCATCTGTCAGTTGGTACAAACATGAATTCGCATAATAATCTCCTTTCTATTTGTGATTGGGCATTATAAACTCATTCGCCTTATTAGGATAAATGAATTGATCCTTTGGATTGAGAAAAAAAACTTCAAATCCCATCATTTTTTGGAATCAATTTCTTCTGTCAATTGGGATAAACAAGGATTCACATAATAATCTCTTTTTTCTCCATGATTGTGTGCCACAAACTTATTCTCCTTATTGAGATAAAAGAATTTATTTCATAAGAAAAACTTCACTCTCTACCATTTTTTAGAATCAAATTTCATCTGTCAATTGGGATAAACACGGATTCATATAATAATCTCCTTTATTTTCTTGATTGGGCACCATAAGCTAATTCTTCTTATTGTGATAAATGATATTGATGCTCGGTTTCATAAGAAAAACCTCACTTCCTACCATTTTTTACAATAAAATTTCATCTATCAGTTGGGAAAAACACGGATTCGCACAATAATCTCCTTTTTTTTCATGATTGGGCATCATAAACTCATTCTCCTCATTAGGATAAATGAATTGATGCTTTGGTTTGATAAGAAAAACTTCACTTCCCACCATTTTTTGGAATCAAATTTCATTTATCAATTAGGACAAACAAGGATTCACATAATAATCTCCCTTTTTTTCATGATTGTGCACCATAAACTCATTCTCCTCATTGTGCTAAATAAATTTGTTTCATAAGTAAAACTTCACTTCCCACCATTTTTTAGAATCAAATTTCATCTGTCAATTGTGATAAACACAGATTCACGTAATAATCTCTTTTCCTTTCATGATTTGGCACCATAAACTCATTCTCCTCATTAGGATAAATGAATTGATACTTTTGTTTCATAAGAGAAACTTCACTTCCCATTATTTTTTAGAATCAAATTTCATCGTCAATTAGGATAAACACAGATTCAAGTAATAATCTTCTTTCTTTTCATGATTAGGCACCATAAACTCATTCTCCTCATTGGGATAAATGAATTTATGCTTTGATTTCATAATAAAAACTTCACTTCCCACCATTTTTTAGAACCAAATTTCACTTGTCAATTGGGATAAACACAGATTCATATAGTAATCTCTTTTCCTTTCATGATTGGGCACCTTAAGCAAAGTTTCTTCATCGGGATAAATGATATTGATGCTCGGTTCCATAAGAAAAACTTCACTTTCTCCCATTTTTTATGATCAAATTTCATCGGTCAGTTGGTACAAACACGAATTCGCATAATAATCTCCTTTCTATTCGTGATTGGGCATCATAAACTCATTCTCCTTATTAGGATAAATGAATGGATTCTTTGGATTGATAAGAAAAACTTCACATCCCACCATTTTTTGAAATCAAATTTCATCTGTCAATTGGGATAAACAAGGATTCACGTAATAATCTTTTTTTTTTCATGATTGTGCGCCATAAACTCATTCTCCTTATTGAGATAAATGAATTTATTTCATAAGACAAACTTCACTCCCCACCATTTCTTAGAATCAAATTTCTTCTGTCAATTGGGATAAACATGGATTCACGTAATAATCTCTTTTATTTTCATGATTGGGCACCATAAGCTAATTCTCCTTATTGGGATAAATGATATTGATGCTCGGTTTCATAAGAAAAACTTTACTTCCTACCATTTTTTGTAATAAAATTTCATCTGTCAGTTGGGAAAAACACAGATTCGCACAGTAATCTCCTTTCTTATCATGATTGGGCATCATAAACTCACTCTCCTCATTAGGATATATGAATTGATGCTTTGGTTTAATAAAAAAAACTTCACTTCCCACCATTTTTTGGAATCAAATTTCATTTGTCAATTGGGATAAACAAGGATTCACGTAATAATCTCCCTTTTTTTCATGATTGTGCACCATAAACTCATTCTCCTCATTGTGATAAATGAATTTATTTCACAGGAAAAACTTCACTCCCCACCATTTTTTAGAATTGAATTTCATCTGTCAATTAAAATGAACACAGATTCATGCAACAATCTCCTTTCCTTTCATGATTGGGCACCATAAAGTAATTCTCCTCATTAGGATAAATTAATTGATGCTTTGGTTTCATAAGAAAAACTTCACTTCCCACCATTTTTTAGAAACAAATTTCATCTGTCAACTGGGATAAACACTAGTTCACATAATAATCTCCTTTCTTTTCATGATTAGGTGCCATAAACTAATTCTTCTTATTGGAATAAATGAATAGATGCTTTGGATTCATAAGAAAAACTTCACTTCCCACTATTTTTTTAGACTCAAATTTTATCTGTCAATTGGGATAAATGCAAATTCACATTGTAATCTCCTTTCTTTTCATGATTGGGCACCTTAAGCACCTTTTCCTTATTGGGATAAATGATATTGATGCTTAGTTTCTTAGGAAAACTTCACTTCCTACCATTTTATACAATCAAATTTCATCTGTCAATTGGGACAAACAAGGATTCGCATAATAATCTCCTTTCTTTTCATGATTGGGTGTCATAAACTCATTCTCCTCATTTGTATAAATGAATTTATGCTTTGGTTTCATTAGAAAAACTTTACTTCCCACCATTTTTTAGAATCAAATTTCATCTGTCAATTAGGATAAAACATAGATTCGCATAGTAATTTCCTTTATTTTCATGATTAGACACTCAATTTTATGAGAAAAACATCACTTCCGACCATTTTTTACAAGCAAATTTCATCTGTCAGTTGAGACAAACACGGATTCATATAATAATCTCCTTTCTTTTCATGAATTGTCATCATAAACTTATTCTCCTCATTAGGATAAATGAATTGATGCTTTGGTTTGATAAAAAAAACTTTATTTCCCATCATTTTTTGGCATCAAATTTCATCTGTCAATTGGGACAAACACATACTTACATAATAATCTTCTTTTTTTCATGATTGTGTACCATAAACTCATTCTCCTTATTGGGATAAATGAATTTATTTCATAAGAAAATCTTCACTCCCCATTAATTTTTAGAATCAAATTTCATCTGTCAATTGGGATGAACCCAGATTCACGTAATAATCTCTTTTCTTTTCATGATTGGGCGCCACAAACTAATTCTCCTCATTGGGATAAATGAATTGATGCTTTTGTTTCATAAGAAAATTTTCACTTCCCACCATTTTTTAGAATCAAATTTCATCTGTCAATTGGGATAGACACAGATTCAAGTAATAATCTCCTTTCTTTTCATGATTGGGCACCATAAATTCATTCTTCTCATTAGGATAAATTAATTCATACTTTAGTTTCATAAGAAAAACTTCACTTCCCACCATTTTTTAGAATCAAATTTCATTTGTTAATTAGGATAAATATAGATTCATATAGTAATCTTCTTTCTTTTCACGATTGGGCACCTTAAGCATAGTCTTCTCATCGGGATAGATGATATTGATGCTCGGCTCCCTAAGAAAAACTTCACTTCCTACCATTTTTTATGATCAAATTTCATCTGTCAGTTGGGACAAACATGGATTTGCATAATAGTCTCCTTTCTTTTCATGATTGGGCATCATAAACTCATTTTCCTCATTAGGATAAATGAATTGATTCTTTCATTTGATGAGAAAAACTTCACTTCCCACCATTTTTGGTAATCAAATTACATCTATCAATTGGGATAAACAAGGATTCATATAATAATCTTTTTTTTTTTTTATGATTGTGCACCACAAACTCATTCTCTTCATTAAGATAAATGAATTTATTTCATAAGAAAAACCTTACTCCTACCATTTTTTAGAATCAAATTTCATCTATCAATTGGGATAAATGCGGATTCACATAATAACCTCATTTCTTTTTATTTATTGGTCACCATAAGCTCGTTCTACTCATTGGGATAAATGACATTCATGCTTTGGTTTCATACAAAAAGCTTCACTTTTTGCCATTTTATAGAATTAAAGTTCATTTGTCAATTTGGACAAACACGAATTCACACAATAATCTCATTTCTTTTCATGATTGGGCACGATAAACAAAGTCTCTTTATTGGGATAAATGACACTGATGCTTTGGTTTCATAAAAAAAAACTTCTTTTCCCACCATTTTTAGAATCAAAGTTCATCTAACAATTGAGATAAACATGGATTCACGTAATAATCTCCTTTTCTTTCATGATTAGGAACCATAAACTCATTGTCCTTATTGGGATAAATGACTTTGACGCTTTGGTTTCGTAAGAAAAGCTTTTCTTTCAACCATATTTTGGAATCACAGTTCGTGTGTCAGTCAGGACAAACACGGATTCACATTATAATCTATTTGTTTTACATGTTTGGGCACCATAAGATTATTCTACACATTGGGATAAATGACATTGATGCTTTGGTTTAAAAAAAAAAGCTTTGCTTTCCATAATTTTTAGAATTAAAATTCACCTATCAACTAGGACAAACATAGATTCATATAATAATCTCCTTTTTTTCATGATTGGACACCACAAAGTCATTCCCTCATTGGGATAAATAAATTGATGCTTTGGTTTCATAAGAGAAACTTCACTTCCTACCATTCTTTGGAATCAAATTTCGTCTGTTGATTGGGATAAAAACATATTCATGTAATAATCCCTTTCTTTTCATGATTGGGAACTATAAACACATTCTTCTCATTGGGATAAATGATATTAATGCTTTGGTTTCATAAGAAAAACTTCACTTTCCACCATTTTTGGAATTAAAGTTTGTCTATCAATTTAGACAAACATAAATTCACATAATAATCTCCTTTCCATTAATTATTTGGCACCATAAGCTCATTCTACTTATTAGGACAAATGACTATGATGGTTTGGTTTCAGACAAAAAGCTTCACTTTCCACCATTTTATAGAATTAAAGTTCGTATGCCAATTTGGACAATTATGGATTCACATAATAATCTCCTTTCTTTTCATGATTGGGCACTATAAAGACAATCTTCTCATTCGAATAAATGATATTAGTTCTTTGGTTTCATAAGAAAAGCTTCTCTTCCCACCATTTTTAGAATCAAAGTTAATCTATCAATTGATATAAACATAGATTCACGTAATAATCTCCATTCTTTTCATGATTGGGCACCATAAACACATTCTCCTCATTGGGATAAAAGATGTTGATACTTTGGTTTTATAAAAAAAACTTCACTTTCTACTTGTTTTGGAATTAAAGTTTGTCCGTCAATTTGGACAAACACAGATTCACATAATAATCTCCCTTCTTTACATTATTTGGCATCATAAGCTCATTTTACTTATTGGGATAAATGACAATGATGCTTTGGTTTCATACAAAAAAACTTCACTTTCCACCATTTAATAGAATTAAAGTTCGTATGTTAATTTGGACAAACATGGATTCACATAACAATCTCCTTTTTTTTTCATGATTGGGCACCATAAACATAAACTCTTCATTGGGATAAATGATATTGATGGTATAGTTTCGTAAGAAAAACTTTTCTTCCACCATTTTTAGAATCAAAGTTCATCTATCAATTGGCATAAACACGAATTCATGTAATAATTTCCACTCTTTTCATGATTGCCCACCATAAATATATTCTTCTCATTGGGATAAATGATATTGATGCTTTGATTTCATAAGAAAAACTGCACTTTCTGCTATTTTTAGAATGAAAGTTTGTCCGTCAATTTGGACAAACACAGATTCACATAATAATCTATTTTCTTTTCATTATTTGGCACCATAAGCTCGTTCTACTCATTGTGATAAGTGACATTGATGCTTTGGTTTCATACAAAAAGCTTCACTTTCCACCATTTCATAGAATTAAAGTTCGTATTTCAATTTAGACAAACATGGATTCATATAATAATACCTTTTTTTTCATGATTGGGCACCATAAACACAATCTCTTCATTGGGATAAATGATATAGGTGCTTTGGTTTCATAAGAAAACTTTTCTTCCCACTATTTTTAGAATCAAAGTTCGTCTATCAATTGGCAAAAACACGGATTCAAATAATAATTTCCCTTCTTTTCATGATTAGATACCATAAACATATTCTCCTTATTGGGATAAATGATATTAATGCTTTGGTTTCATAAGAAAAACTTCACTTTCCACTTTTTTTGGAATTAAAGTTCGTCCATCAATTTGGACAAACATAGATTCACAAAATAATCTCCTTTCTTTTCATTATTTGGCACCATAAGCTCGTTCTACTCATTGGAATAAATGACATTGATGCTTTGGTTTCATACAAAAAGCTTTACTTTCCATCATTTTATAGAATTAAAGTTCGTATGTTAATTTAGACAAATGTTGATTCACATAATAATCTTCTTTTTTTTGTGATTGGGCACATTAGGATAATTGATATTGATGCTTTGGTTTCATAGGAAAATCTTCACTTTCTGCCATTTTTAGAAATAAGGTTCATCCATCGATTTGGAAAAACACATATTCACATAGTTATCTCATTTTTTTTCATTATTTGGCACCATAGGCTCATTTTGGTCATTGGGATAAATGACATTGGCACTTTGGTTTCATACAAAAAGCTTCACTTTACACCATTTTATAGAATTAACGGTCACGTAATAATCTTCTTTCTTTTTATGACTGGGCACCTTAAACACATTCCCCTTATTGGGATAAACGATATTGATACTTTGGTTTCATAAGAAAAACATCACTTATTGCCATTTTTTACAATTAAAGTTTGTCTGTCAATCGGGACAAAATGGATTCACATAATAATCACCTTTTTTTCCATGATTAGGCACCATAAATGCAATCTCCTTATTAGGATAAATGATATCGGTGCTTGGTTCCATAAGAAAAACTTCTCTTCCCACCATCTTTAGAATCTAATTTCGTCTATCAATTGGCATAAACATGGATTCACATAATAATTGCCTTTGTTTTCATGATTGGGCACCATAATCATATTCTCCTCATTGGGATAAATGATATTGATGCCTTGGTTTCATAAGAAAAACTTTACTTTTTGCTATTTTTAGAAGGAAAGTTCATCCGTTGATTTGGACAAACATAGATTTACGAAATAGTCTCCTTTCTTTTCATTATGTGACACCATAAGCTCGTTCTACTCGTTGGGCTAAAAGACATTGACACTTTGGTTTCATATAAAAAGTGTCACTTTCTACCAGTTTATAAAATTAAAGTTCTATGCCAGTTTGGACAAACACAAATTCACACAGTAATCTCCTTTTTTTTCATGGTTGGGCACCATAAACACGATCTCCTCATTAGGATAAATGATATTAATGAGTTGATTTCATAATAAAAACTTTTCTTTCCACCATTTTTAGAATGAAAGTTCATCTATCAATTGGGATAAACACGGATTCACATAATATCTCTTTTCTTTTAATGATTAGGAACCATAAACTCATTCTTCTCATTGGCATAAATGATATTGATGCTTTAGTTTTAGGAGAAAAGCTTTTTTTTCAACCATTTTTAGAATTAAAATTCATGGGCCAATTAGGACAAACATGGATTCATATAATAATTTATTTTCTTTTCATGTTTGGGCACCATAAGCTTATTCTATTCATTGGGATAAATGACATTGATGCATTGGTTTCATAAAAAAGGCTTCACTTTTCACCATTTTTAGAATTGAAGTTTGTCGATCAATTAGGACAAACACAGATTCGTAAAATAATCTGCTTTCTTTTCATGACTGGATGCCATAAACTCATTCTTCTTATTGGGATAAATGAATTGATGCTTTAGTTTCATAAAAAAAACTTCACTTCCCATAATTTTTTAGAATCAAATTTTGTCTATCAATTGGGATAAGGATGATTCACATAATGATCTCTTTTCTTTTCATGACTAGGCACCTTAAACACATCCCCTTTATTGTGATAAATGATATCGATGCTTTGGTTTCATAAGAAAAACATCACTTCTTGCCGTTTTTTTGCAATGAAAGTTTATCTACCAATTGAGACAAACACGGATTCGCATAATAATCTCTTTCTCATGATTGGGCACATAAACAGATTCTCCTCATTGGGATAATTGATATTGATGCTTTGGTTTCATAAGAACAACTTCATTTTCTACCATTTTTACTATTAAATTTATCCATCGATTTGGATAAACACAGATTCACATAATAATCTCCTTTCTTTTCATTATTTGGCCCCATCAGCTCGTTCTACTCTTTGGGCAAACCTTGGTCTCACATAAAAAGCTTCACTTTCCACCATTTTATGGAATAAGTTTCATATGTCATTTTTGGATAGACACAGATTCACGTAATAATCTCCTTTCTTTTTATTATTGGGCACCATAAACATAATCTCCTCAATGAGATAAATGATATTGATGCTTTGGTTTCATGAGAAAAACTTTTCTTCCCATAATTTTTTGAATTAAAATTCATCTATCAATTGGGATAAGCACAAATTCACATAATAATCTTCATTCTTTTCATGATTGGGTGCCATAAACTCATTCTTCTCATTGGGATAAATGAGTAGATGCTTTGGTTTCATAAGATAAACTTCTCCTCCCATCATTTTTAGAGTCAAAGTTCATCTGTCAATTTTCATAAACATGGATTCACACAATAATCGACTTTCTTTTCATGATTAGGAGCCATAAACTCTTTCTCCTTATTAGGATAAATGACATTGATGCTTTGGTTTCATAAGAAAAGCTTTTCTTTCCACCATTTTTTGGAATCATAGTTCATGTGTCAATTAGGATAAACACAGATTCACATAATAATCACTTTTCTTTTCATGTTTTGGCACTATAAAATCTTTTCACACATTGGGATAAATGACATTAATGGCTTGGTTTCATAAAATAGCTTCGCTCATTGCAATTTTTAGAATTAAATTTCATCTGCCAATTGGGAAAAATGCATATTCATATAAAAATCTCATTTCTTTTCATGATTGGACACCATAAACTCATTTCCCTTATTGGAATAAATAAATTGATGCTTTGGTTTCATAAGAAAAACTTCAATTCCTACCATTCTTTAGAATCAAATTTTGTTTGTCAATTAGGATAAAAATGGATTCACGTAATAATCTCTTTTCATTTCATGATTAGAAACCATAAACATATTCTCCTTATTGAGATAAATGATATTGATGCTTTGGTTTAATAAGAAAAACTTCACTTTCTACCATTTTTGGAATAAAAGTTTGTCCGTCAATTTAGACAAACACAGATTTACATAATAATCTCCTTTCTTTTCATTATTTGGCACCATAAGCTCGTTCTACTCATTTGGATAAATGACTTTGATGCTTTGGTTTCATACAAAATGTTTCACTTTCCATCATTTTATGGAATTAAAGTTTGTATGTCAATTTGGACAAACACGGATTCACATAATAATCTCCTTTCTTTTCATGATTGGGCACCATAAACACAATCTCCTTATTAGGATAAACGATATTGGTGCTTTGGTTTCACAAGAAAAACTTCTCTTCCCACCTTTTTTAGAATCAAAGTTCGTCTATCAATTGGCATAAACATGGATTCATATAATAATCTCTTTTCCTTTCATGATTAGGCACCCATAAACATATTCTCCTCATTGGGATAAATGGTATTGATGCTTTGGTTTCATAAGAAAAACTTCACTTTTTGCCATTTTTAGAATGAAAGTTTGTCCGTCGATTTGGACAAACATAGATTAATGTAATAATCTCCTTTCTTTTCATTATTTGGCACCACAAACTCATTCTACTTGTTGGGATAAAAGACATTGATGCTTTAGTTTCATACAAAAAGCTTTATTTTCCACCATTTTATAGAATAAAAGTTCTATGTCAATTTGGACAAACATGGATTTACACAATAATCTCTTTTCTTTTCATGATTGGGCACCATAAACACAATCTCCTTATTGGGATAAATGATAATTGATGAGTTGGTTTCATAAGAAAAACTTCTCTTCCCACTATTTTTAGAATCAAAGTTCATCTATCAATTAGGATGAACACGGATTTACGTAATAACCTCCTTTTTTTGAATAGGAACCATAAACCCATTCTCCTCATTGGGATAGATGATATTGATGCTTTGGTTTCGTGAGAAAAGCTTTTCTTTCAACCATTTTTTAGAATCAAAAGTCATGTTCTAATTAGGACAAAAAGACAAATTCACATAGAAATCTTCTTTCTTTTCATGCTTAGGCTCTATAAGCTCGTTCTACTCATTGGGATAAATGACATTGATGCTTTCGTTTCTTAAAAAAGGCTTCACTTTCCACCACTTTTAGAATTAAAGTTCATCTGTCAATTGGGACAAATATGGATTTGCAAAATAATATGCTTTGTTTTCATGACTGGGTGCCATAAGCTCATTCTCTTTACTAGGATAAATGAATTGATGCTTTGGTTTCACAAGAAAAACTTCACTTTCCGTAATTTTTTATAATCAAATTTTGTTTGTCAATTAGGATAAAGATGATTCACGTAATTATCTTCTTGATTTTCATGACTGGGCACCTTAAATGCATTCCCTTCATTGGGATAAATGATATTGATGCTTCAGTTTCATAAGAAAAACATCACTTTCTGCCATTTTTTACAATCAAAGTTTGTCTGTTAATTGGGACAAACACGGATTCGCATAATAATCACCTTTTTTTTAATGATTGGGAACTATAAATGCATTCTTCTTATTAGGATAAATGATATTGATGCTTTGGTTTCATTGGAATAACTTCACTTTTTACCATTTTTACTATTAAATTCATCCATCGATTTTGACGAACATCGATTCACATAACAATCTCCTTTCTTTTCATTATTTGCCACCATAGTTCGTTCTACTCATTGGGATAAACCTTGGCTTCACATAAAAAGCTTTACTTTCCACCATTTTATGGAATTAAATTTTGTATGTTAGTTTGGACAGATAAGGATTCACGCGATATTCTTCTTTCTTTTCATTATTTGGCATCATAAGCATAATCTTCTCGTTGGGATATGATATTGATGCTTTGGTTTTATAAGAAAAACTTTTTTTCCTGTAATTTTTAGAATTAAAATTCATCTGTCAATTGGGATAAGCACGGATTCGCATAATAATCTCTATTCTTTTCATGATTAGGTGCCATAAACTCATTCTCTTCATTGGGATAAATGAGTAGATGCTTTGGTTTCATGAGATAAACTTCTCTTCCCATTATTTTTAGAGTAAAAGTTTATCTATCAGTTTTGATAAACACAGATTCATGTAATAAGCTCCTTTCTTTTCATTATTATGAACCGTAAACTCTATCTCCTTATTGGGATAAATGACATTGATGCTTTGGTTTCACAAGAAAAGCTTTCTTTCAACTATTTTTTGGAATCATAGTTCATGCGTCAATTAGGACAAACACGAATTCACATAGTAATCTTTTTTCTTTTCATGTTTGTGCATTATAAAATCTTTCCACACATTGGGATAAATGACTTTGATACTTTGGTTTCATAAAAAAGCTTTGCTTTCCGTAATTTGTAGAATTAAAGTTCGTCTATCAATTTAGATAAAAGCATATTCATATAAAAATCTCTTTTCTTTTCATGATTGGGCACCATAAACTCATTCCCCTCATTGGAATAAAATAATCAATGCTTTGGCTTCATAAGAAAAAGTTCACTTCCTACCATTCTTCAAAATCAAATTTTGTTTGTCAATTAGGATAAACACGGATCCACGTAATAAACTCCATTCTTTTTTGATTGGGCACCATAAACACATTCTCCTCATTGGGATAAATGATATTGATGCTTTGGTTTCATAAGAAAAACCTCACTTTATGCCATTTTTGAAATTAAAGTTTGCCCGTGAATTTAGACAAACACAGATTCACATAATAATCTCCTTTTTTTCATTATTTGGCACCATAAGTTCGTTTTACTCATTGGGATAATTGACTTTAATGCTTTGGTTTCATACAGAAAGCTTCATTTTCCACCATTTTATAGAATTAAAGTTCGTATGTCAAATTGGACAAACATAAATTCACATAATAATCTTCTTTTTTTTTCATGATTGGGCACCATAAACACAATCTCCTCATTGGGATAAATGATATTGGTGCATTGTTTTCACAAGAAAAACTTCTCTTCCCACCATTTTTAGAATCAAAGTTCATCTATCAATTGGCATAAACATGGATTCACGTAATAATCTCCTTTCTTTTTATAATTGGGCAAAATAAACATATTTTTCTCATTGGAATAAATGATATTGATGTTTTGGTTTCATGAGAAAAACTTCACTTTGTACCATTTTTGGAATTAAAGTTTGCCCGTCAATTTAGACAAACACAGATTCATATAATAATCTCCTTTTTTTTTCATTATTTGGCACCATAAGCTTGTTCTACTCGTTGGGATAAATGACTTTGATGCTTTGGTTTCATACAGAAAGCTTCATTTTCCACCATTTTATAGAATTAAAGTTCGTATGTCAAATTGGATAAACACAGATTCACATAATAATCTCCTTTTTTTTCATGATTGGGCACCATAAACACAATCTCCTTATTGGGATAAATGATATTGGTGCTTTGTTTTCATAAGAAAAACTTCTCTTCTGACCATTCTTAGAATCAAAGTTCGTCTATCAATTGGTATAAACATGGATTCAAGTAATAAACTCCATTCTTTTCTGATTGGGTAACATAAACACATTCTCCTCATTGGGAAAAATGATATTGATGCTTTAGTTTCATCAGAAAAACTTCACTTTGTACCATTTTTGGAATCAAAGTTTGCCCGTGAATTTAGACAAACACGGATTCACATAATAATCTCCTTTTTTTCATTATTTGGCACCATAAGTTCGTTTTACTCATTGGGATAATTGACTTTAATGCTTTGGTTTCATACAGAAAGCTTTATTTTCCACCATTTTATAGAATTAAAGTTCGTATGTCAAATTGGACAAACACATATTCATATGATAATCTCTTTTTTTTCATGATTGGGACCATAAACACAATCTCCTCATTGGGATAAATAATATTGGTGCTTTGTTTTCATAAAAAAAACTTCTCTTCCCACCATTTTTAGAATCAAAGTTCATCTATCAATTGTCATAAACATGGATTCATATAATAATCTCCTTTTTTTTATGATTGGGTACAATAAACATATTGTCCTTACTGGGATAAATGATATTGATGCTTTGGTTTCATAAGAAAAACTTCACTTCCTGCCATTTTTAGAATGAAAGTTCATCCTTCGATTTGGGCAAACACACACGTAATAATCTATTTTCTTTTCATTATTTGGCACCATAAGCTCATTCTGCTCGTTGGGATAAAAGACATTGACGCTTTGGTTTCATACAAAAAGCTTCACTTTCCACCATTTTATAGAATTAAAGTTCTATATCAATTTGGACAAACACGAATTCACATAATAATCTCCTTTTTTTTCATGATTGGGCATGATAAATACAACCTCCTCATTGGGATAAATGATATTGATGAGGTAATTTCATATGAAAAACCTCTCTTTCCACTATTTTTAGAATCAAAGTTCATCTATCAATTAGGATAAACACGGATTTACATAATAACCTCCTTTCTTTTCATGAATAAGAACTATAAATCCATTCTCCTGGTTGGGATATATGATATTGATGCTTTGGTTTCATGAGAAAAGCTTTTCTTTTAACCATTTTTCAGAATCAAAAGTCGTGTGCTAATTAGGACAAAAAGGCGAATTCAAATAGTAATCTCCTTTCTTTTCATGCTTGGGCCCCATAAGCTCATTCTACTCATTGGGATAAATGACATTGATGCTTTGGTATCATAAAAAAGGCTTCACTTTCCACCATTTTTAGAGTTAAAGTTCGTCTATCAATTAGGACAAACACAGATTCGTAAAATAATCTGCTCTCTTTTCAAGACTGGGTGCCATAAACTCATTATCCTTATTTTGATAAATGAATTGATACTTTGGTTTCATAAGAAAAACTTCACTTCCTGTAATTTTTTAGAATCAAATTTTGTCTGTCAATCAGGATAAAGATGATTCATGTAATAATCTCCTTTCTTTTCATGACTGGGTACTTTAAACACATTCCCCTCATTGGGATAAATGATTTTATGCTTCAGTTTCATATGAAAAGCATCACTTCCTGGCATTTTTTACAATCAAAGTTTATCTGTTAATTAGGACAAACACGTATTTGCATAATAATCTCCTTTCTTTTCATGATTAGGCATCATAAACACATTTTCCTCATTGGTATAAATGATATTAATGTTTTGGTTTCATAATAACAATTTCACTTTCCACTATTTTCACTATTAAATTCATCCGTCGATTTGAACGAACACAGATTCACATAATAATTTGTTTTCTTTTCACTATTTGGCACCATGGCTCATTCTACTCATTGGGATAAACCTTGGCTTCACATAAAAAGCTTCACTTTCCACCATTTTATGGAATTAAATTTTGTATGTCAGTTTAGACAAATACAGATTCATATAATAATCTCCTTTCTTTTTGTTATTGGGCATCACAAACACAATCTCCTCATTGGGATAAATGATATTGATGCTTTGGTTTTAGAATAAAAACTTTTTTCTCGCAATTTTTAGAATTAAAATTTGTCTGCCAATTGGGATAAGCATGAATTCACATAATAATCTTCATTTTTTTCATGATCGGGTGGCATAAACTTATTCTCCTTACTAGAATAAATAAGTAGATGCTTTGGTTTCATAAGATAAACTTCTGTTCCCATCAAGTTTATAGTCAAAGCTCATCTATCAATTTTGGTAAACATAGATTCATATAATAATCTCCTTTCTTTTCAAGATTAGGAACTATAAACTCTATCTCCTTATTGGGATAAATGACATTGATGCTTTGGTTTCATAAGAAATGCTTTCTTTCAACTAGTTTTTGGAATCATAGTTCTTATGTCAATTAGGACAAACACAAATTCAAATAATAATCTCTTTTCTTTCCATGTTTGGGCACCATAAGATCTTTCCACATATTAGGATAAATGACATAGATGCTTTGACTTCATAAAAAAGCTTTGCCTTCTGTAATTTTTAGAATTAAAGTTCTCTATCAATTCAGGCAAAAGCAAATTCATATAAAAATCTCTTTTCTTTTTATGATTGGGCACCATAAACTCATTCCCTTGAGTGGAATAAATAAATCAATGCTTTGGTTTCACAAGAAAAACTTTCTACCTACCATTCTTTAGAATCAAAATTCATTTGTCAATTAAGATAAACATAAATTCACGTAATAATCTCCTTTCTTTTCATGATTAGGCACCATAAACATATTTTCCTTATTGGGATAAATGATATTGATGCTTTGGTTTCATAAGAAAAACTTCACTTTCTACCATTTTTGGAATTACAGTTTATCCATCAATTTAGACAAACATAGATTCACATAACAATCTCATTTCTTTTCATTATTTGGCACCATAAGTTCGTTCTAGTTATTGGGATAAATGACTTTGATGGTTTGGTTTCATATGGGATAAATGACTTTGATGCTTTGGTTTCATATAAAAAGGTTCACTTTCCACCATTTTATAGAATTAAAGTTCATATGTCAATTTGGACAAACATGGATTCACATAATAATCTGCTTTCTTTTCATGATTGGGCACTATGAACACAATCTCCTCATTGGGATAAATAATATTGGTGCTTTGGTTTCATAAGAAAAACTTTTCTTCTCACCATTTTTAGAATTAAAGTTCATCTATCAATTGGCATAAACAGGAATCCACATGATAATCTCCTTTTTTTTTTCATGATTGGGCACCATAAACATATTCTCTTCATTGGGATAAATGATATTGATGCTTTGGATTCAAAAGAAAAACTTCACTTTCTGCCATTTTTAGAATGAAAGTTCATCCATCAATTTGGATAAACACAGATTCACATAATAATCTCCTTTCTTTTCATTATTTGGCACCATTAGCTCATTCTACTCATTAGGATAAATGACGTTGACACTTTGGTTTCAGACAAAAAGCTTCACTTTCCACCATTTTATAAATTGCATGTCAATTTTGACAAACATAGATTTACATAATAATCTCCTTGCTTTTCATGATTGGCCACCATAAACACAATCTCCTCATTGGGATAAATGATATTGATGAGTTGGTTTAATAAAAAAACTTCTCTTCGCACCATTTTTAGAATCAAAGTTCATCTATCATTTGGGATAAACACAGATTTACTAATAATCTCTTTTCTTTTCATTGGGATAGATGATATTGATGCTTTAGTTTCATGAGAAAAGCTTTTCTCTCAACCATATTTTAGAATCAAAAGTTGTGTGTTAATTAGGACAAAAAGACAGATTCACATAATAATCTTTTTTTATTTCATACTTGGGCCCCAAAAGCTTATTCTACTCATTAAGATAAATGACATTCATGCTTTGGCTTCATATAAAAGGCTTCACTTTCCAACATTTTTAGAATTAAAGTTCATCTTTCAATTAGGACAAACACGGATTCGCATAATAATTTACTTTCTTTTCATGACTGGGCACTATAAACTTGTTCTCCTCATTGGGATAAAAGAATTGATGCTTTGGTTCCATAAGAAAGACTTCACTTTCCACCAGTTTTTTAAAGCAAATTACATCTACCAATTAAGATATACACGAATTTACGTAATAATCTCTTTTTTTTCATGACTAGGCACCTTAAACATATCCCCTCATTGTGATAAATGATATTGATGATCCGGTTTCATAAGAAAAACTTCACTTCCTATCAATTTTCACAATCAAAGTTTGTTTGTCAATTGGAACAAACATGGATTCATATAATAATCTCCTTTCTTTTCATGATTAGGAATCATATATACATTCTTCTCATTGGGATAAATGATATTGATGCCATGGTTTCATAAGAACAACTTCACTTTCTACCATTTTTATAATTAAATTCGTTCGTCGATTTGGACAAATACGGATTCACATAATAATCTCCTTTATTTTCATTATTTGGCACTATAAGCTCATTCTACTTATTGGGATAAATGACTTTGATGCCTTGGTTTCATATAAAAGCTTCACTTTCCACCATTTTATAGGATTAAATTTCGTATGTCAATTTTGACAAATATGGATTCATACAATAATCTTAATTTTTTTCATGAGTGGGCACCATAAGCATAATCTCCTCATTGGAATAAATGATATTGATGCTTTGGTTTCATAGGAATAACTTTTCTTCCTGTCATTTTAAGAATTAAAATTCGTCTGTCATTTAGGACAAGCACGGATTCGTATAATAATCTCTGTTCTTCTCATGATTGGGTGCCATAAACTCATTCTCCTCATTGGGTTAAATGAGTAAATGCTTTGTTTTCATAAGATAAACTTATTTTCCCACCATTTTTAGAATCAAAGTTCATCTATCAATTTTGATAAACACAGATTAATGTAATAATCTCTTTTATTTTCATGATTAGAAATAATAAGCTCATTCTTCTCATTGGGATAAATTACATTGATGCTTTGGCTTCATAAAAAAAGCTTTTCTTTCAACCATTTTTGGGAATCATAGTTCATGTGTCAATTAGGACAAACATGGATTCACATAATAATCTCTTTTCTTTTCATGATTAGAAACAATAAGCTCATTCTTCTCATTGGGATAAATGACATTAATGCTTTGCTTTCATAGTAAAAGCTTTTCTTCCAACCATTTTTTAGAACCAAAGTTCGTGTGTCAATTACGACAAACATAGATTCACATAATAATCTCCATTTTTTTCATGATTGGGCACCATAAACACATTCTCTTTATTGGGATAAATGATATTAATGCTCAGTTTCATTAGAAAAATATCAATTCCTACTATTTTTTACAATCAAAGTTCATCTGTCAATTAGGATAAACACAGATTAACGTAATAATCTCCTTTCTTTTCATGATTGGGCACCATAAACACATTCTCCTTATTGGGATAAATAATATTGATGCTTTGGTTTCATAAAAAAAACTTCACTTTTTACCATTTTTGGAATTAAAGTCATCTGTCAATTTGGACAAATGCAGATTCACATAATAATCTCCTTTTTTTCATTGTTTAGCACCATAGGCTCGTTCTACTCATTGGGATAAATGACATCGATGCTTTGGTTTGTTACAAAAAGCTTCATTTTCCACCATTTTATAGAATTAAAGCTAGTATGTCAATTTGGACAAAAATTAATTCACACAATAATATCCTTTCTTTTCATTAGTAGACACCATAAGCACAATCTCCCTATTGGGATAAATGATATTGATAAGTTGGTTTCAAAAGAAAAACTTTTCTTCCTACCATTTTTGGAATTAAAGTTCGTCTATCAATTAGGATAAACACGGATTCACGTAATAATGTCCTTTATTTTCATGATTAGGAACCATAAACTCATTCTCCTCATTAGGATAAGTAACATTGATGCTTGGTTTCATAAGAAAAGCTTTTCTTTCAACTATTTTTTAGAATCAAAGTTCATGTGTCTATAAGGACAAACATGGATTCACATAATAATCTCTTTTCTTTTATGTTTGGGTGCCATAAGCTCTTTCCACTCATTGGGATAAATTACATTGATGCTTTAGTTTCATAAAAAAACTTCACTTTGCACCATTTTTAGAATCAAAGTTCGTCTATCAATTAGGACAAACACGGATTCGCATAATAATATCCTTTCTATTTATGATTGTGTGCCATAAACTTATTCTCCTCATTGGGATAAACGAATTGATGCTTTGGTTTCATAAGAAAAAATCACTTTCCATCATTTTTTAAAATCAAAATTCATCTGTCAATTAGGTTAAACATCAATCCACATAATAATCTACTTTTTTTCATAATTGGGTATCGTAAACAAATTCTCCTCATTAGGATATATGATATTGATACTTTGGTATTATAAGAAAAACTTCACTTTCTGCAATTTTTACAATAAAAGTTCATCTATCGATTTAGACAAATACAGATTCACATAATAATCTCATTTCTTTTCATTATTTGGCATCATAAGCTCGTTCTACTCTTTGAGATAAATGGCATTGACGCTTTGGTTTCATACAAAAGGCTTCACTTTCTAACATTTTATAGAATTAAAGTTTATGTGTCATTAGGACAAACATAGAATCACATAATAATCTCCTTTCTTTTTATGTTTGGGCACCATAAATTTGTTCCACTCATCGGGATAAATGACATTGATGCTTTGTTTCATAAAAAAGCTTCACTCTCCACCATTTTTAGAATCAAAGTTCATCTATCAATTGGGGCAAACATAGTTTCGCATAATAATCTCTTTTCTATTTATGATTGGGTGCCATAAACTCATTCTCCTTATTGGGATAAATGAATTAATGCTTTGGTTTCATAAGAAAACATCACTTCCCACCATTTTTTAAATCAAATTTTGTCCGTCAATTAGGTTTAACACGGATTCATGTAATAACTCTTTTCTTTTCATGATTGGGCGCCATAAACACATTCTTTTTATTGGGATAAATGATATTGATGCATTAGTTTTATAGGAAAAACTTCACTTTTTGTCATTTTTAGAATTAAAGTTTGCCTGTCGATTTTGACAAACACAAATTCATGTAATATTCTCATTTCTTCTTATTATTTGGCACCATAAGCTCGTTCCACTCATTGGGACAAATGATAGTAATGCTTTGGTTTCATACAAAATGATTCACTTTCCACCATTTTATAGAATTAATGTTTATATGTCAATTTGGACAGACATGGATTCACATAATAATCTCCTTTCTTTTCATGATTGCGCACCATAAACACATTCTTCTCATTTGGATAAATGATATTAATGGTTTGGTTTCTTAAGAAAAACTTATCTTCCCACTATTGTTAGAATCAAAGTTCGTCTATCAATGAGGATAAACACAGATTCACGTAATAATCTCCTTTTTTTTCATGATTAGGAAGCATAAACTCATTCTACTCATTGGGATAAATGACATTGATGCTTTGGTTTCACAAGAAAATCTTTTCTTTCAACCATTTTCTGGAATCATAGTTCATATGTCAATTATGACAAAAATAGTTTCACATAATAATCTCTTTTCTTTTCATGTTTGGGCACCATAAGATCGTTCTACACATTGAGATAAATGACATTAATGCTTTGGTTTCATAAGAAAAGCTTTTCTTTCCATAATTTTTAGAATTAAAGTTCGTCTGTCAATTGGGACAAATGCTGATTCGTATAATAATCTCCTCTCTTTTCATGATTAGGTAGCATAAACTCATTCCCCTGATTGGGATAAATAAATCGATGCTTTAGTTTCATAAGGAAAACTTTACCTCCTACCATTCTTTAGAATCAAATTTCGTCTATCAATTGAGATAAACATGGATGCACATAATAATCTCCTTTATTTTCAGGATTAGGCACCATAAACACGATTTCCTTATCGGGATAAATGATATTGATGATTTGGTTTCATAAGAAAAACTTCATTTTTTACCATTTTTGGAATTAAAGTTTGTCCATCAATTTGGACAAACACAGATTCACATAAATAATATCCATTCTTTTCATTATTTGGCATCAGAGGCTTGTTCTACTCATTAGACTAAATGACATTGATACTTTGGTTTCATACAAAAAGCTTCACTTTCCACCATTTTATAAAGTTAAAGTTCGTATGTCAATTTGGACAAACACAGATTCACATAATAATCTCCTTTCTTTTCATGATTGGGCACCATAAACACAATTTCCTCATTGGGATAAATGATAATGAAGCTTTGATTTCATAAGAAAAACTTCTCTTCCCGCTATTTTTAAAATCAAAGCTCATCTATCAATTAGGATAAACACGGATTCACATAATAATCTCCTTTCTTTCCATAATTAGGAACCATAAACTCATTCCCCACATTGGGATAAATGACATTAATGATTTAGTTTCATAACAAAAGCTTTTTTTCAACCATTTTTTGGAATCATAGTTCATGTGTCAATTAGGACAAACACAGATTCACATAATAATCTCTTTTCTTTTCATGTTTGGGCACTATAAGATCATTCTATACATTGGGATAAATGACATTGGTGCTTTGGTTTCATAAAAAAGCTTCTCCTTCCACTTTTTTTGGAATTAAAGTTTGTCTGTCAATTGGGACAAATAGGAATTCATATAATAATCTCCATTCTTTACATGATTTGGCACCATAAGCTCATTCAACTTGTTGGGATAAATAAATTGATGCTTTGGTTTGATAAGGAAAACTTCACTTCCTACCATTTTTAGAATCAAATTCCATCTGTAAATTAGGATAAATATGGATTCACGTAATAATCTCTTTTTTTTTCATGATTGGGCACTATAAATACATTTTTCTCATTAGGATAAACGATATTGATGCTTTGGTTTCATATGAAAAATTGCACTTTCTACCATTTTTGGAATTAAAGTTTGTCAGTCAATTTGGAGAAACACAGATTCACATAATAATCTTCTTTCTTTTCATTATTGGGCACCATAAGCTCTTTCTACTCATTGGGATAAATGACATTGATGCTTGGGTTTCATACAAAATACTTCACTTTCCACCATTTTATAGAATTAAATTTCGTATGCCAATTTGGACAAATACAGATTCACATAATAATCTTCTTTCTTTCCATGATTGGGCACCATAAACACAATCTCCATATTGGGATAAATGATATTGATGCTTTGGTTTCATAAGAAAAACTTCTCTTTCTACCATTCTTAGAATCAAAGTTTGTCTATTAATTGGCATAAACACGAATTAACATAATAATCTCCCTTATTTTCATAATTGGGCACCATAAACACATTCTCTTCATTGGGATAAATGATATTGATATTAATGCCTTGGCTTAATAAGAAAAACTTCACTTTTTACCCTTTTTAGAATTAAAGTTTGTCTGTCAATTTGGACAAACACATAATCACGTAATAATCTCTTTTTTTTTTTATTATTTGGCACTATAAGCTAGTTCTACTCATTGGGATAAAGGACACAGAAGCTTTAGCTTCATAAAAAAAGCTTCACTTTCCACCATTTTATAGAATTAAAGTTCATATGTCAATTTGGACAAATACGGATTCACACAATAATCTTTTTTCTTTGCATGATTGGGGACCACAAACATAATCTCCTTATAAATGATATTGATGCTTTGGTTTTATAAGAAAAACTTCTTTTCCCACCATTTTTAGAATCAAAGTTCGTCTATCAATTGGGATAAATATGAATTCACGTAATAATCTTCTTTCGTTTCATCGTTTGGCAACATAAGCTCATTGTACTCATTGGGATAAATGACTTGATGCTTTGGTTTCATACAAAAAGCTTCACTTTCCACCATTTTATAGAATTAAAGTTTGTATGTTAATTTGGATAAACACGGATTCACATAATAATCTTCTTTCTTTTCATGATTAGGCACCATAAACCCAATCTCCTTATTAGGATAAATGATATTAATACTTTGGTTTCATAAGAAAAACTTCTCTTCCCACCATTTTTATAATCAAAGTTCATCTGTCAATTAGGATAAAAATGGATTCACATAATAATCTCCTTTCTTGTCATGATTAGGAACCATAAACTCATTCTCCTCATTGGGATAAATGACATTGATGCTTTGGTTTCACAAGAAAAGCTTTTCTTTCAACCATTTTTTGGAATCATAGCCAATGTGTCAATTAGGACAACCACGGATTCACATAATAATCTCTATTCTTTTCATATTTAGGCACCATAAGATCATTCTACACATTGGGATAAATGACATTAATGCTTTGGTTTCATAAGAAAAGCTTCTCTTTCCATAATTTTTACAATTAAAGTTCATCTGTCAATCGAGACAAATGCTGATTCTTATAATAATCTCCTCTCTTTTCATGATTGGGCAGCATAAACTTATTCCTCTTATTGGGATAAATAAATCGATGTTTTGGTTTCATAAGGAAAACTTCACCTTCTACCATTCTTTAGAATCAAATTTCGTCTATCAATTAATATAAACACGGATTCGTGCAACAATCTAATTTCTTTTTAGGATTAGGCACCACAAACATGATTTTCTCATTGGGATAAATGATATTGATGCTTTGGTTTAATATGAAAAGCTTCACTTTCTATCATTTTTGGAATTAAAGTTCATCCGTCAATTTAGACAAACACAGATTCACATAAATAATCTATTTTCTTTTCATTATTTGGCATCACAAGCTCGTTCTACTCGTTGGGATAAATGACATTGATACTTTGGTTTCATACAAAAAGCTTCATTTTGGACCATTTTATAGAGTTAAAGTTCGTATATCAATTTGGACAAACACGGATTCACATAATAATCTTCTTTCTTTTCATGATTAGGCACCATAAACACAACTTCTCATTAGGATAAATGATAATGAAGCATTGGTTTCATAAGAGAAACTTCTCTTCCCACCATTTTTAGAATCAAAGCTCATCTATCAATTGGGATAAACACGGATTCACATAATAACCTCCTTTCTTTTCACGATTAGGAACCATAAACTCATTCTCCATATTGGGATAAACGACATTGATGCTTTGGTTTCATAAGAAAAGCTTTTCTTTTAACCATTTTTTTGGAATCATAGCTCGTGCGTCAATTAGGACAAACACAGATTCACATAATAATCACTTTTCTTTTCATGTTTAGGCACCATAAGATCATTCTACACATTAGGATAAATAACATTGGTGCTTTGGTTTCATAAAAAAAGCTTTTTTTTTCACTATTTTTGGAATTAAAGTTCGTCTGTCAATTGAGATAAATAGGGATTCATATAATAATCTCCTTTCTTTTCATGATTGGGCACCATAAGCTCATTCCACTCATTAGGATAAATAAATCGATGCTTTGATTTGATAAGGAAAACTTCACTTTCTACCATTTTTAGAATCAAATTTCTTCTGTCAATTGGGATAAACATGGATTCATGTAATAATCTCCTTTTTTTTCATGATTGGGCACCATAGATAAATTTTCTTCATTAGGATAAATGATATTCATGCTTTGGTTTCATAAGAAAAACTTCACTTTCTACCATTTTTGGAATTAAAGTTTGTCTGTCAACTTAGACAAACATAGATTCATATAATAATCTCCTTTCTTTTCATTATTTTGCACTATAAGCTCCTTCTACTTATTGGGATAAATGACATTGATGCTTGGGTTTCATACAAAAAGCTTTACTTTCCACCATTTTATAGAATTAAAGTTTGTATGCCAATTTGGACAAATATGGATTCACATAATAATCTCCTTTTTTTTCATGATTGGCCACTATAAAAACAATCTCCGTATTAGGATAAATGATATTAATGCTCTGGTTTCATAAGAAAGACTTCTCTTCCCACCATTCTTAGAATCAAAGTTTATCTATTAATTGGCATAAACACGAATTCATGTAATAATCTCCTTTCTTTCCATGATTGGGCATGATAAACACATTCTCTTCATTGGGATAAATGATATTGATGCCTTGGCTTAATAAGAAAAACTTCACTTTCAGCTATTTTTAGAACTAAAGTTCATCCGTCGATTTGGACAAACACATAATCACGTAATAATCTCTTTTTCTCCATTATTTGGCACCATAAGCTCATTCTACTCATTGGGATAAAGGACATAGAAGCTTTGGTTTCATAAAAAAGCCTTTACTTTCCACCATTTTATAGAATTAAAGTTTATATGTCAATTTGAACAAACACGGATTCACATAATAATCTCTTTTCTTTGCATGATTGGGCACCATAAACATATCTCCTTATAAATGATATTGATGCTTTGGTTTCATAAGAAAAACTTCTCTTCCCACCATTTTTAGAACCGGAGTTCGTCTATCAATTGGGATAAACATAGATTCACATAATAATCTCTTTTCTTTTCATTATTTGGCAACATGAGCTCATTCTACTCATTGGCATAAATGATATTGATGCTTTGGTTCCATAAAAAAAGCTTTACTTCTCACCATTTTATAGAATTAAAGTTGGTATGTCAATTTGGACAAATATGGATTAACATAATAATCTCCTTTCTTTTCATGATTGGGCACTATAATCCCAATCTCGTCCTTGGGATAAATGGTATTGATGCTTTGGTTTCATAAGAAAAACTTCTATTCTTATTATTTTTAGAAATGAAGTTCGTCTATCAATTAGGATAAACACGGATTCACATAATAATCCCTTTTTTTCATTATTTGGCTCTATAAGGTCATTCTACTCATTGGGATAAATGACATTGATACTTTGGTTTCAAAAAAAAAAATTCATTTTTCACCATTTTATAGAATTAAAGTTCATATGTGAATTTGGAAAAACACAAGTTCGCATAATAATCTCTTTTTTTTTTCATGATTGGGCACCATAAACATAATCTCCTTATTAGGATAAATGATATTAATGCTTTGGTTTCATAAGAAAAACTTTTTTCCCACCATTTTTAGAATCAAAGTTCATTTATCACTTGGCATAAACACGGATTCACGTAACAATCTCATTTCTTTTCATGATTAGGCACCATAAACACATTTTTTTTATTGGGATAAATGATATTGATGCCTTGGTTTCATAAGAAAAAATTCACTTTTTGCCATTTTTATAATTAAAGTTTGTCTGTCGATTTGGACAAATACAGATTAATGTAATAATCTCCTTTCTTTTTATTATTTGGCACCATAAGCTTATTCAAGTCATTGGGATAAATGATATTGATGCTTTGGTTTCATACAAAAAGCTTCACCTTCCACCATTTTATAGAACAAAGTTCGTATGTCAATTTGGACAAACAAGGATTCACATAACAATCTTTTTTCTTTTCATGATTGGGCACCATAAACACAATCTCCTTATTAGGATAAATGATATTAATGCTTTGGTTTCATAAGAAAAACTTTCCTTCCCACTATTTTTAGAATCAAAGTTCACTTATCAATTGGGATAAACGTGGATTCATGTAATAATCTACCTTTTTTTCATTATTTGGCACCATAAGCTTATTCTACTCATTGGGGTAAATGACATTGATGCTTTGGTTTCATACAAAAAGCTTCATTTTCCCCTATTTTATAAAATTAAAGTTCATATGTCAATTTGGACAAGCATGAATTCACACGATAATTTTTATTCTTTTCATGATTGGGCACCATAAAAACAATCTCCTCGTTGGGGTAAATGATATTGATGCCTTGGTTTCAAAAGAAAAACCTCACTTTCTACCATTTTTAGAATTAAAGTTCATCCATCGATTTGGACAAATACAAATTCACGTAATAATCTCTTTTCTTTTCATTATTTGGCACTATAAGCTCATTCTACTCATTAGGATAAATGACATTGACGCTTTGGTTTCATACAAAAAGTTTCACTTTCCACCATTCTAAAGAATTAAAGTTCATATGTCAATTTAGACAAGCATGGATTTACAAAATAATCTTTTTTTTTTCATGATTGGGCACCATAAACACAATCTCCTCCTTAGGATAAATGATATTGATGCTTTAGTTTCATAAGAAAAACTTCTCTTCCTACTATTTTTAGAATTAAAGTTCGTCTATCAATCGGGATAAACATAGATTCACATAATAACCTCTTTTTTTCATTATTTTGCACCATAAGCTCATTCTACTCACTGGTATAAATGACATTGATGCTTTGGTTTCAAATAAAAAGCTTCACTTTCCACCATTTTATAGAATTAAAGTTCGTATGTCAATTTGGACAAACTCAGATTCACATAATAATCTTTTTTTCTTCATGATTGGACACCATAAACACAATCTCCTTATTAGGATAAATGATACTGATGCTTTGGTTTCATAAAGTAAACTTCTCTTCCTAGCATTTTTAGAATCAAAGTTCATCTATCAATTGGCATAAACGCAGAATCACGTAATAATCTCCTTTCTTTTCATGATTTGGTAACATAAACACATTCTTCTTAGTGGGATAAATGATATTATGCTTTGGTTTCATAAGAAAAACTTTACTTTCTACCTTTTTTGTAATTAAAGTTCCTCCATCACTTTTTACCTCATCAAAAATACTTCTCCATCGGGCAATGATCATCACCCCCTCTCACAACCATGCCTCAGGTTGCTAAAAAAATTAGCCTAGACAAAATAAGATGTCTACAGCCGCCCCTGTTTGACTATTACTAAGAATTAAGAACAGGGCAAAGATAAATAAACACTATTTTGTTTGGCTTGGGTGCTACCAGCTTATGCAGGTTTTGATTCGGATGCCATTGGCTTGTACGAGCTGCGACTTAAACTTAGGTGCCATTAATTTATGCAAGCATTGACTCGGGTGCCACCAGCTTGTGTAAGCTTTAACTTAGACTAGGTGCCACTAGCTTTTCTCGGCTATGACTCAGGTGTCATCAGCTCATGCGAGCTTTGACTTAGACTTGGGTGCTATCAGCTTGTGTGGACTTTGACTCGAGTGCCACAGACTTTCAGGCTTTGAAAAGAGTGCCACTGACTTATAGGCTTTGAAAAGAGTGCCACTGACTTATGGGTTTTCAAAAAGTGCCACCGACTTATGGGCTTTGAACAGGTGTCACAGGGCCTTGAAAATGTGCCGCTGACTTATGGGCTTTGAAAAAATGCCTTTGAATTATGGGCTTTGAAAAGAGTGCCACTTACTTGTGAGCTTTGAAAAAGGTGCCAACAACTTGTGGGCTTTAAAAATGGTGCCACTCACTTGCAAGCTTTAAAAATGATGCCACTAACTTATGGGCTTTAAAAAGGTACCACTAACTTGTGGGCTTTGAAAAGATGCCACTGACTTATGGTCAAGGTGCCACTGGCTTATGGGCTTTGAAAAGGTGCCACTAACTTATGGGCTTTGAAAAGGGTGCCAGTGACTTATGGGTTTTGAAAATGGTGCCAATGACATCTGGGCTTTAAAAAGGTGCCATGAATTTTAGGCTTTGAAAAGATGCCACTGGCCCATTGGCTTTGAACAGGGTGCCACCGACTTGTTGGCTTTGAAAATGGTAGCATTGACTTGTTGGCTTTGAAAAACTGCCACAGACTTATGGGCCTTGAAAGGGTACCACTAACTTGTCAGCTTTGAAAATGGTGCCATTAACTTGTAGGCTTTAAAAAGGGTGCCACTAACTTATGGCTTTGGAAAGGGTGCCACTGACTTGTGGGCTTTGAAAAAGTGCCATTGACTTATGGGCTTTGGGAAATGTGCCACTGACTTATGAGCTTTTGAAAGGTGCCACTAATTTATTGGCTTTGAAAAGATGCCATTGACTTATCGACTTTGATGGCTTTAAAAAGATGCCATTGACTTGTCGACTTTGAAAATAATGCCACTGACTTGTAGGCTTTGAAAAGGTTGCCACTGACTTATGAGATTTGAAAAGGTGCACCAACTTATAGGCTTTAAAAGGGTGCCACTGAGTTATGGGCTTTAAAAGGGTGTCACGAACTTATAGGCTTTGAAAAGATTCTAATAGGATATGAACTTTGAAAAGGGTGCCACTAACTTGTCAACTTTAAAAAGGATGCCACTAACTTATGGACTTTAAAAATAGTGCCACGACTTGTGGGCTTTGAAAAGATGCCACTACTTATGGGCTTTGAAAAGAGTGCCACTAACTCGTGGGCTTTAAAAGGGTGCCATTAACTTATGGGCTTTAAAAAGGAGCCATTGACTTATGGGCTTTTAAAAGAAACCACTGAATTATAGGCTTTTAAAAAGGTGCCACTATCTTATGGGCTTTGAAAAGGTTGCCACTCATTTGTGGGCTTTAAAAAAGGTGTCACTAATTTATTGGCCTTGAAAAGGTGCTATTAAGTTATGGGCTTTAAAAAAGTGCTGCTAACTTTTGGGCTTTGAAAGTGTGTAACTGACTTAAGGGCTTTGAAAAGGGTGCCACTAACCTGCAGGCTATGAAAAGGTGCCGCTGACTTATGGGCTTTGGAAAGGGGCCACTGACTTGTGGGCTTTTAAAAAGAGCCACTGGGCTTTAAAAAGGTGCCACTAATTTATGGGCTTTGAAAAGGGTGCAACTAACTTGTAGGCTTTGAAAGGAGCCATTGACTTGTGGGCTTTAAAAAGGGTGCTGCTAACTTGTAGGCTTTGAAAATATGCTGACTTGTGGGCTTTGAAAAAGTGTTGCTGACTTGTGGGCTTTGAAAGTATGCCACTGACTTGTGGGCTTTGACAATATGCCACTGACTTGTGGGCTTTAGAAAAAGTGCCACTGACTTGTGGGCTTTAAAAAGCAACCACTAGGCTTTAAAAAAATGCCATTCACTTATGAGCTTTGAAAAGATGCCACTAACTTTTAGGCTTTATAAAGGTACCACTAACTTGTGGACTTTCAGAAAGGTGCTGCTAACTTGTGGGCTTAAAAAGGGTGCCACTGACTTGTGCGCTTCAAAAAGGGTGCCACCGACTTGTGAGCTTTCAAAAGATGCCACTAACTTGTGGGCTTTGAAAAGAGTGCCATTAACAGCAGGCTTTGAGAAGGTACCACTAACTTAGAGGCCTTGAAAAGGTGCTACTAACTTGTGGGTTTTGAAAAGTTACCACTGACTTATTGGCTTTGAGAAGGAGCTTCTAACTTATGGGCTTTGAAAAGGGTGCCACAGACTTATGGGTTTTGAAAAGGTGCTACTTATTTATGGGCTTTGAAAAGGTGCCACTAACTTATGGGCTTTAGAAAGGGTGCCACTGACTTATAGGCTTTGAAAAAGAGCCACTAGGCTTTAAAAAGCTACCACTGGCTTGTAGGCTTTGAAAAAGTTCCACCGACTTGTGGGCGCTGAAAAGAGTGCCACTGACTTGTGGGCTTTGAAAAGGTGCCACTGACTCATGGGTTTTGAAAAGATGCCACTAACTTATGGGCTTTAAAAATAGTGCCACTGTCTTATAGGCTTTGATAAAGGTGCCACTGACTTATGGGTTTTGAAAAAGGTGCCATGACTTATGGGCTTTGAAAAGGGTCCTACTGATTTCTAGGCTTTGAAAAGGGTGCCACTGACTTATGGGTTTTGAAAAGGTGCCACTGACTTATGGGCTTTGAAAAGGGTACCATTGACTTGTAGGATTTGAAAAGGGTGCCACTACTTATGGGCTTTGAAAAGGTGCCACTGACTTATGGGCTTTGAGAAGATGCCACTGACTTTAGGGCTTCGAAAAAGGTGCCACCAACTTGTCGACGTTAAAAAAGTGCTATTAACTTGTGGGTTTTAAAAAAGATGCCATTGACTTATGGGCTTTGAAAATATGCCACTGAATTATAGGCTTTGAAAATGTGGCATTGGCTTATAAGTACCACTAACTTATGGGCTTTGAAAAGGTGCCACTACCTTGTGGGATTGAAAATGTGCCACTGACATGTTGACTTTGAAAAGATGCCACCGACTTATAAGCTTTGAAAATAGTGGCACTAACTTGTGGGCTTTAAAAAATATGCCACTAATTTATGGGCTTTGAAAAAGGTGCCACTAATTTGAAAAGATACCACTAACTTATGGGCATTGAAAATGATGCCACTATCTTATGGGCTTTGAATAGGTGCCACTATTTATGGGCTTTGAAAAAGGTGCCATTAACTTAAGGGCATTGAATGGGTGCCACTAACTTATAGGGCTTGAAAAGATGCCATTGACTTATAGGCTCTTGAAAAATGCCACTAACTTTTGGGCGTTAAAAAGGGTGCCATTAACTTATAGGCTTTGAAATGAGTGCTGCTGACTTGTGGGCTTTGAAAAGGTGCCACTAACTTATGGGCTTTAAAAAGGTGTCGCTGACTTATAGGCTTTGAAAGTGTGCCACAGACTTATAGGCTTTGAAAAGGGTGCCCTTGACTTATGGGCTTTGAAAAAGTGCCATAGACTTCTGGGCTTTAAAGGGTGTCACTAACTTATGAGCTTTAAAAAGGTGCCACTACGCTTTAAAAAAGGTGCCACTTGCTTGTGGGCTTCAAAAATATGCTTTTGACTTGTGGGTTTTGAAAGGAGTGTAACTGACTTGTGGGCTTTGAAAAGGTGCCATTAACTTTTAGGCATTAAAAAGGTGCCATTAACTTGTAGGCATTAAAAAGGTGCCACTAACTTGTAGGCTTTGAAAAGGTTACCATTAACCTGTGTGGTTTGAAAAGGTGCCACTGACTTTAGGCTTTGAAAAGGGTGCCACTAAGTTATATGCTTTGAAAAGATGCCACTGACTTATAGGCTTTAAAAAGATGCCATTGACTTTTGGGCATTGAAAGGGTGCCACTAACTTGTGGGTTTTCAAAAGAGCACCACTACTTGTGGGTTTTAAAGACAATGCCACTTACTTATGGGCTTTAAAATGGTGCCACAACTTATGGGCTTTGAAAAGGGTGCCACTGACTTTGGGCTTTGAAAAGGTGCCATAGACTTGTGGGCTTTGAAAAGGTACCACTTATTTATGTACTTTGAAAAGGTACACTTATTTATGTGCTTTGAAAAAGTGCCACTGACTTGTGGGCTCTAGAAAGGGTGCCACTAACTTGTGAGCTTTGAAAAAAAGCGATTAGGCTTTAAAAAGGTGCCACTGACTTATGGGTTTTAAAAAAGTCCCGTTGAGTTGTAGGCTTTGAAAAGGGTGCGACTAATTTGTGAGCTTTGAAAAGGGCCACTGACTTATGGGCTTTGAAAAGATGCCACTGATTTAGGGGTTTTGAAAAGGGTGCCACTGACTTGTGGGCTTTGAAAAAGTATTAGAGACTTATGGGCTTTAAAAAGGTGCCACTAATTTATGTGCTTTAAAAAGGTGCCATTGACTTTGGGCTCTAGAAAGGGTGCCACTAACTTGTGGGCTTTGAAAGGGAGCCACTAGGCTTTAAAAAGGTGCCACAGACATATGGGCTTCGAAAAGGTGCTATTGACTTATGGGCTTTAAAAAGGGTGCCACTGACTTGTGTGCCTCGAAAAGGGTGCCACTCACTATGGGCTTTGAAAAAGTGCCACTAACTTATAGGTTTTGAAAAGGTGCAACTAGCTTGTGGGCTTCAAAAAATGTACCATTAACTTGTGGGCTTTTAAAAAGGTACCATTGACGCATGGGCCTTAAAAATATGCCATTGACTTATGGGCTTTGAAAAGGTTCCACTAACTTATGGGCTCTGAAAAAGTTGCCACTAACCTGTGGGCTTTGAAAAGGTACCACTGACTTTTAGGCTTTGAAAAGGGTTCCACTAACTTGTTGGCTTTAAAAGGTGCCACTAACTTATGAGCTTTAAAAATGTGCCACTGACTTGTGGGTTTTGAAAAGACGGCACTGACTTGTGAGATTTGAAAATGGTGCCATTGACTTTTAGGCTTTGAAAAGGGTGCCACTACTTGTGGGTTTTGAAGAGGGTGCCACTAACATAGGGGCTTTGAAAAGGTGCCACTGACTTGTAGGATTTGAAAATAGTGCCACTGCCTTTTAGGCTTTGAAAATAGTGCCACTACGTATGGGTTTTGAAGAGGGTGCCACTAACTTATGGGGTTTGAAAGGTTACCACTATACTATGGGCTTTGAAAAGGTGCTACTTGTGTTTGGGCTTTAAAAGGGGTGCCACTAACTTATGCTCTTTGAAAAGATGCCACAGACTTATGGACTTTGAGAAAGGTGCCACTAACTTATTGGCTTTAAAAAGGTGCCATTGACTTGTAGGCTTTGAAAAGAGTGCCACTGACTTGTGTAGTTTTAAAAGTGTGCCACTGACCTGTAGGTTTTGAAAAGGTGCCACTGACTTTTGGGCTTTGAAAAGAGGCCACTAACTTATGGAGTTTGAAAAGGTGCCAATAACTTGTTAGCTTTAAAAAGGTGCCACTGACTTATGGGTTTTGAAAAGAATGCCACTGACTTATGGGTTTTGAAAAGGTGCCATTGACTTTTGGATTTTCAAATGGTGCCATTGACTTTTAGGCTTTGAAAAGGGTGCCATACTTGTGGGTTTTGAAGAGGCTGCCACTAATTTATGGGCATTGAAAAGGTGCCACTGACTTGTGGGACCTAAAAATGGTGACACTAACTTTTAGGCTTTGAAAAAGTGCCACTTATTTATGAGCTTTAAAAAGGTGCCACTAATTTGTGAGCTTTGGAAATGTGCCACTGATTTATGGGCTTTGTAAATGATCCACTGGGTTTTAAAAAGGTGCCACTGACTTATGGGTTTTGAAAAGGTGCCACTTACCTATAGGCTTTGAAACAAGTGCCACTGACTTATGGGCTTAAAAAATGTGCCACTAACTTATAGGCTTTGAAAAAATGCCACTGACCTGTGGGCTTTGAAAAGGGTGCCACTGACTTATAGGCTTCGAAGAGAGTGCCATAGACTTATGCATTTTAAAAATGGGTGCCACTGACTTGTGGGCTTTGAGAAAAGTGCCATTGACTTGTAGGTTTTGAAAAGGTGCCACAGACTTATGGGCTTTGGAAGGGGTGCCACTGACTTATAAGCTTTAAAAGATGCCACTACGCTTTAAAAAAGATGCCACTTACTTGTGGGCTTTAAAAATATGCTTATCACTTGTGGGCTTTGAAAGGAGTGCAACTGACTTATGGGCCTTGAAAGGAGTGCAACTGACTTGTGGGCTTTGAAAAGGTGCCATTGACTTATGGGCATTAAAAAGGTGCCACTGACTTATAGGCTTTGAAAAGGTTGCCACTAACCTATGTGTTTTGAAAAAGTGCCACTGACTTATGGGCTTTGAAAAGGGTACCACTGACTTATGAGCTTTGAAAAGGTGCTATTGACTTGTGGGTTTTGAAAAGATGCCACTGACTTTTAGGCTTTGAAAGAGTGCCACTGACTTGTTGGCTTTGAAAAGATGCCACTGACTTTTAGGCTTTGAAAGGGTGCCACTTACTTATGGGTTTTGAAAAGGGTGCCACCTACTTGTGGGTTTTTAAAAGGCTACAACTACTTATGGGTTTTAAAGAAAATGCCATTTACTTATTGGCTTTGAAAGGGTGCCACTAACTTGTGGGCTTTGGAAAGGTGCCATTAACTTGTGGGCTTTGGAAAGGTGCCATTAACTTATAGGCTTTGAAAAGGGTACCACTGACTTATGGGTTTCTAAAAGGTGTAATAGACTTATGGGCTTTGAAAAAGTACCACTTATTTATGTGCTTTAAAAAGGTACTATTGACTTATGGGTTTTAGGAAGGGCCACTTATTTATGGGCTTTGAAAAGGAGCCACTACGCTTTAAAAAAGTGCCACTGACTTGTACGTTTTGAAAAGTTACCACTAACTTTTGGCTTTAAAAAGGGTACCACTAACCTATGGGCTTTGAAAAGGTGCCACTGACTTGTGGACTTTGAAAAGATGCCACTAACTTATAGGTTTTGAAAAAGGTGCCACTGACTTGTGGGCTTCAGAAAGTGTCACAGACTTGTGGGCTTTGAAAAGGTGCCACTTATTTATTTGCATTGAAAAGATGCCACTGACTTCTGGGCTCCAGAAAGTGCGCTACTGGGCTTTAAAAAGGTTCCACTGACTTGTGGGCTTTGAAAAGGTGCCATTGACTTATAGGCTTTGAAAAAGTGCCACTGACTTATGGGCTTTGAAAAGATGTCACTGATTTATGGGTTTTAAAAAGGGTGCCACTGACTCATGGGTTTTGGAAAGGTGTCACAGACTTGTGGGCTTTGAAAAGGTGTCACTTATTTATGTGCTTTGAAAAGGTGCCACTGATTTTTGGCTCTAGAAAGGGTGACACTTACTTATAGGCTTTGAAAAAGAGCCACTAGGCTTTAAAAAGGTGCCACTGACTTGTGGGCTTTGAAAAGGTGCCATTGACTTGTGCGCTTTGAAAAGGTGCCACTGACTTATAGGTTTTCAAAAGATGCAACTGACTTATGGGCTTTGAAAAAGGTACTATTGACTTATGGGCCTTAAAAATATGCCATTAACTTTTGGGCTTTAAAACGGTGCCACTAACTTATAGGCTTTGAAAAGGTTGCCAATAACCTGTGGGCTTTGAAAAAGGTGCCATTAATTTTTGGGCCTTGAAAAGGTTGCCGCTAACGTATGGGCTTTGAATAGGTGCCCCTAACTTGTGGACTTTGAAAAGGGTGCCACTAACTTGTTGGCTTTAAAAAGATGCCACTAACTTGTGGGATTTGAAAAAAGTGCCATTGACTTGTGGGTTTTGAAAAGGCACCACCAACTTATGAGATTCAAAAATCGTGCCACTGACTTTTGGGCTTTAAAAAGGGTGCCACTACTTGTGGGTTTTGAAGAGGGTGCCACTAACATATGGGCTTGGAAAAGGTGCCACTGACTTATGGAATTTAGAAATGGTGCCACTGCCTTTTGGGCTTTGAAAAAGGTGCCACTACTTGTGGGTTTTGAAGAAGGTGCCACTGACTTATGGGGTTTAAAAGATTGCCACTATACTATAGGCTTTGAAAAGGTGCCATTGAAGTTTGGGCTTTAAAAAGGATGCCACTGACTTATGGGCTCTGAAAAGTTGCCACTGACTTGTGGACTTTGAAAAGGGTGCCACTAACTTGTTGGCTTTAAAAGGTGCCACTAGCTTGTAGGCTTTGAAGAGAGTGCCACTGACTTATGCAATTTAAAAAGTGTGCCACTGACCTGTGGGTTTTGAAAAGGTCCCACTGACTTATAGGCTTTGAAAAGATGCCACTAACTTATGGACTTTGAAAAGGTGCCAATAACTTGTTGGCTTTAAAAAGGTGCCACTAACTTATGGGTTTTGAAAAGAGTGCTACTGACTTATGGGTTTTGAAAAGGTGCCACTGACTTTTGGATTTTAAAATGGTGCCACTGACTTTTGGGCTTTGAAAAAGGTGCCACTACTTGTGGCTTTTGAAGAGGGTGCCACTGACTTACGGGCATTGAAAAGGTGCCACTGACTTGTGGGATTTGAAAATGGTGACGCTAACTTTTAGGCTTTGAAAATGGTGCCACTACCAATAGGTTTTGAAGAGGGTGCCACTAACTTATGGGCTTTGAAAATGTGCCACCTATTTATGAGCTTTAAAAAGGTGCCACTGACTTATAATCTTTGGAAAGGATGCCACTAACTTCTGGGCTTTGTAAATAAGCCATTGGGCTTTAAAAAGGTACCACTGACTTATAGGTTTTGAAAAGGTACCACTGATTTATGGGCTTTGAAACAGGCACTAACTTGTGGGCTTTGAAAATGTGCCACTAACTTATGGGCTTTGAAAAAATGCCACTGATTTATGGGCTTTGAAAAGGGTTCCACTGACTTATAGGCTTCGAAAAGAGTGCCATAGACTTATGTGTTTTGAAAAAGGGTGCCACTAACTTGTGGGCTTTAAAAAGGGTGCCACTAACTTCTAGGCTTTGAAAAAGATGCCACTAACTTGAAGGCTTTGAAAAGATGCCACTGACTTATAGGCTTTAAAAAAGATGCCACTGAGTTATAGGCTTTGAAAAGGGTGCTGCTAACTTATGGGTTTTGATAAGGGTGCCGCTGACTTATGGGCTCTAAAAAAGGTTCGACTAACTTATAAGCTTTGAAAAGGGTGCCACAGGGTGCTACTAACTTGCAGGTTTTGAAAAGGGTGCCATTGACTTTCAGGCTTTGAAAAGATGCCACTGACTTATGGGCTTTGAAAAGGGTTATCGACTTTAAAAAGATACCACTGACTGTGAGCTTTGAAAAAGATGCCACTAACTTGTGGGCTTTGAGAAGGTGCCACAGAATTGTGGGCATTGAAAATATGCCATTAACTTGTGGGTGCCATTAGTCATTGAAAAGGTGCCACTAACTTGTGGGATTGAAAATGTGCCACTGACTTATTCATTTTGAAAAAATGCCACCGACTTATGGGCTTTGAATATGATGGCACTGACTTGTGAGCTTTAAAAAAGGTGCCACTGACTGGTGTGATTTGAGAAGGTGCCGCTGAATTGTAGGCTTTGAAAATGTGCCATTGACTTGTGAGTGCCACTGGCTTATAGGTTTTGAAAAGGTGTCGCTAACTTATGGGATTAAAAATGTGCCACTGACTTATTGATTTTAAAAAGATGCCACTGACTTATTGGCTTTGAAAAAGGTGCCACTACATTGTGGGCTTTGAAAAGGTACCACTGACTTGTGGGCTTCAAAAAGGTACCACTGACTTGTAGGCTTCGAAAAGGTTGCCACTAACCTGTAGGCTTTGAACAGGTACCACTGACTTTTAGGCTTTGAAAAGATGCCACTAACTTATGGACTTTGAAAAATGTGCCACAAACTTGTCAACTTTAAAAAGGTGCCACTGACTTGTGGGCTTTGAAAAAAGTGCCACTGACTTTTGAGCTTTAAAATGGTGTCACTGACTTTTGGGATTTAAAAATGGTGCCACTGACTTTTGAGCTTAGAAAAAGTGCCACTACTTTTGGGTTTTGAAGAGAGTGCCACTGACTTATTGGCTTTGAAAGGGTGCCACTAACTTGTGAGCTTTGAAAAGGTGCCGCTGACTTATGGGTTTTGAAAAGGTTGCCACAAACTTATGGGCTTTGAAAAGGTGCTACAAACTTGTGGGCTTTGAAAAAGTGCCACCTATTTATGTGCTCTGAAAAGGTGCCACTGAATTTTGCTCTCTACAAAAGGTGCCACTGACTGTGGGCTTTGAAAATTAGCCACTGGTCTTTAAAAAGGTGCCACTAACTTGTGAGCTTTGAAAATGTGGCACTGACTTATGGGCTTTGAAAAGGTGCCACTAATTGTGGGCTTTGAAAAGATGTCACTAACTTATAACCTTTGAAAGGGTGCCACTCACCGACTTATGGACTTTGAAAATGGTGGCACTAACTTATGGGCTTTAAAAAAAAGGTGCCACTAACTTCTGTGCTTTGAAAAGGTTGCCACTACATTGTGGGCTTTCAAAAGGTACCGCTGACTTGTGGACTTTGAAAAGGGTGCCACTAACTTGTCAGCTTTAAAAAGGTGCCCTTGACTTATGGGCTTTAAAAAGCATGCCACTGGCTTATGGGTTTTAAAAATGTGCCACTGACTTATGAGATTTAGAAATGGTTTTACTGACTTATGGCCTTTGAAATGGCGCCAAGAACTAGTGGGCTTTGAAAAGGTGACACTGACTTATGGGCATTCAAAAGAGTGCCACTTACTTATGGGCTTTGAAAAGGTGACACAGACTTATGGGCTTTGAAAAGGTGCCACTTATTTATATGTTTTGAAAAGGTGCCACTAACTTGTGAGCTATAGAAAGGTTGCCACTAACTTGTGGGATCTGAAAAAGAGCCACTAGGCTTTAAAAAGGTGCCTCTAACTTGTAGGCTTTCAAAAACTGCCACTGACTTATGGGCTTTAAAAAGGGTGCCATTGTCTTGTGCACCTTGAAAAAGGTGCTACTAACTATAGGCATTGAAAATATGCCATTGACTTATGGGATTTGAAAAGGTGCCATAGACTTATGGGCTTTGAAAATGATACCATTGACTAGTGGGCCTTAAAAACGTGCCATTGACTTATGGGCTTTGAAAAGGTGCCACTAACTTATAGGCTTTGAAAAGGTTGCCACTAACCGATGGGCCTTGAAAAGGTGCCATTGACTTTAGGGTTTGAAAAGGGTGCCACTGATTTATTGGCCTTGAAAAAGTGCCACTGACTTATGGGCTTTCAAAAGATGCCACTAACTTATTGACTTTGAAAAGAGTGCAACTAACTTGTTGGCTTTAAAAAGGTGCCACTAATTTGTGGGCTTTGGAAAGAGTGCCATAGACGTGTGGGTTTTGAAATGGTGCCACTGACTTATGGGATTTGAAAATGGTGCCACTAACTTTTGGGCTTTGAAATAGGTGCCACTACTTGTGGGTTTTGAAGAGGGGCCACTGAGTTGTAGGCTTTGAAAAGGTGCCACTTATTTATGTGCTTTGAAAAGGTACCACTGACTTGTGGGCTTTGAAAAAAACCACTAGGCTTCAAAAAGGTGCCCCTAACTTGTGGGCTTTGAAAAAATGCCACTAACTTATAGGCTTTGAAAAGGGTGCCATTGACTTGTGCACCTTGAAAAGGGTGCCACTGACTTATAGGCTTTGAAATGGTGCCACTAACTAATGGGCTTTATAAAGGTGACACAGACTTGTGGGCTTTGAAAATGTGCTGCTTATTTATGTGTTTTGAAAAGGTGCCACTAACTTGTGGGCTCTAGAAAGGGTGGTACTTACTTGTGGGCTTTGAAAACGAGCCACTAGGCATTAAAAAGCTGCCTCTAACTTGTGGGCTTTGAAAAGTTGCCACTAACTTGTGGGCTTTGAAAAGGGTGCCATTGACTTATGGGACTTAAAAAAGGTGCCACTATCTTGTTTGATTTGAAAATGTGCCACTGACTTATGGGTTTTGAAAAGGTGCCATAAAATTTTAGGCTTTGGAAAAGGTACCATTGACTTAGGGGCCTTGAAAAGGTGCCATTAACTTATGGGCTTCGAAAAAGTGACACCAACTTGTAGGCTTTGAAAAGGTTACCACTAACCTATGGGCCTCAAAAAGGTACCATTAACTTTTAGGCTTTGAAAAGGGTGCCACTGACTTGTGGGTTTTAAAAAAGTGCCATTAACTTATGAGCTTTCAAAAGATGCCATTAACTTATGGACTTTAAAAAAACTTGTTGGCTTTAAAAAGGTGCCATTGACTTGTGGACTTTGAAAAGAGTGCCACAGACTTATGGGTTTTGAAAAGGTGCCATAGACTTTTGGGCTTTGAAATGGTGCCACTACTTGTGGGTTTAAAAAAAGGGCCACTGACTTGTGGGCTTTGAAAAGGTGCCACTGACTTGTGGGATTTGAAAATGGTGCCACTGACTTTTGGGCTTTGAAAAGGGTGCCGCTACCTGTGGGTTTTAAAGAGGGTGCCACTGACTTATGCGCTTTAAAAGGGTGCCACTAACTTGTGTGCTTTGAAAATATTGTACTAACTTATGGGCTTTGAAAAGGGCGCCACTGACCTATTGGATTTAAAAATGGAGCCGCTAACTTATAGCTTTAAAAAGCTGCCGCTGACTTGTGGGCTTTGAAAGTGTGCCACAAACTTATGGGCTTTAGAAAGGGTGTGACTGACTTGTAGGCTTTGAAAAGATGCCACTGACTTATGGGCATAAAAAATGGTGCCACTATCTTATGGGCTTTAAAAAGGTGCCACTTATTTATGGGCTTTGAAAAGGGTGCCACTAATTTATAGCCTGTGAATGAGTGCCACTAACTTTTTGGGTTTGAAAACACGCCACTGACTTATGGGCTCTTGAAAGATGCCACTGACTTATGGGTATTGAAAACGGTGCCACGACTTATGGGCTTTGAAACGGGTGCCACTGACTTGTCAGCTTTAAAAAGAGAGTCACTGACTTATGGGCTTTGAAAAAGTGCCGCTGACTTATGGACTTTGAAAGTATGCCATAGACTTATGGCCTTTAAAAAGGGTACCACTAACTTGTAAGCTTTAAAATGGTGCTGCCACTGACTTGTGTGCTTTGGAAAGGGTGCCACTTACTTGTGTGCTTTGAAAAGGTGCCACTGGGCTTTAAAAAAAGTGCACCAACTTGTGGGCTTTAAAAGGAGTGTAACTAACTTATGGGCCTTTAAAAGGTGCCATTAAGCTATCAGCTTTGAAAAGGTGCCACTGACTTGTAGGCTTTGAAAAGGTTGCCACAACCTGTGTGCTTTGACTAGGTGCCACTGACTTTTGGGCTTTGAAAAGGGTGCCACTGACTTATGGGTTTTCAAAAGGTGCCACTGACTTGTTGGCTTCGTAAAGATGCCACTGACTTATGGACTTTGGAAAGGGTACCACTAACTTGTTGGCTTTAAAAAGGTACCACTAACTTGTGGGCTTTGAGAAGAGTGCCATTGACTTGTAAGCTTTGAAAAGGGTGTCGTAACTTATGGGTTTTGACAAGGGTGCCACTAACTTATGGGCTCTAAAAAAGGTTCCAGTAACTTATAAGCTTTGAAAAGGGTGCCACTAACTTGCAGGTTTTGAGAAGGGTGCCATTGACTTTCAGGCTTTGAAAAGATGCCACTAACTTATGGGCGTTGAAAAGGGTGCCACTAACTTATCGACTTTAAAAAGATACCACTGACTGTGAGCTTTGAAAAAGATGCCACTAACCTGTGGGCTTTGAGAAAGTGCCACAGAATTATGGGCATTGAAAATATGCCATTGACTTGTGGGTGCCATTGACTTATAGTCTTTGAAAAGGTGGCACTAACTTGTGGGATTAAAAATGTGCCACTGACTTATTGATTTTGAAAAGATGCCACCGCCTTATGGGCTTTGAGAATGGTGGCACTAACTTGGGAGCTTTAAAAAAGGTGCCACTGACTGGTGTGCTTTGAGAAGGTGCCACTGAATTGTAGGCTTTGAAAATGTGCCATCGACTTGTGAGTGCCACTGGCTTATAGGTTTTGAAAAGGTGTCGCTAACTTATGGGATTAAAAATATGCCACTGACTTATTGATTTTAAAAAGATGCCACCGACTTATTGGTTTTGAAAAAGGTGCCACTAATTTATGGGCTTTGAAAGGGGTGCCACTACATTATGGGCTTTGAAAAGGTACCACTGACTTATGGGCTTCAAAAAGGTACAACTGACTTGTAGGCTTTGAAAAGGTTGCCACTAACCTATGGGCTTTGAACAGGTACCACTGACTTTTAAGCTTTGAAAAGATGCCACTAGCTTGTGGACTTTGAAAAAGGTGCTACAAACTTGTCAACTTTAAAAAGTTGCCACTGACTTGTGAGCTTTGAAAAAAGTGCCACTGACTTTTGAGTTTTAAAATGGTGTCACTGACTTTTAGGATTTAAAAATGGTGCCACTGACTTTTGAGCTTAGAAAAGGGTGCCACTACTTGTGGGTTTTGAAGAGAGTGCCACTGACTTATTGGCTTTGAAAGGGTGCCACAAACTTGTGAGCTTTGAAAAGGTGCCGCTGACTTATGGGTTTTGAAAAGGTTGCCACAAACTTGTGGGCTTTGAAAAAGTGCCACCTATTTATGTGCTCCGAAAAGGTGCCACTGAATTTTGCTCTCTACAAAGTGTGCCACTAACTGTGGGCTTTGAAAAGTAGCCACTGGTCTTTAAAAAGGTGCCACTAACTTGTGAGCTTTGAAAATGTGGCACTGACTTATGGGCTTTGAAAAGGTGCCACTAATTGTGGGCTTTGAAAAGATGTCACTAACTTATAAGCTTTGAAAAGGTGTCACTCACCGACTTATGGACTTTGAAAATGGTGGCACTAACTTATGGGCTTTAAAAAAAAGGTGCCACTAACTTGTATGCTTTGAAAAGGTTGCCACTACATTGTGGGCTTTGAAAAGGTACCGCTGACTTGTGGACTTTGAAAAGGGTGCCACTAACTTGTCAGCTTTAAAAAGGTGCCCCTGACTTATGGGCTTTAAAAAGTGTGCCAGTTATTTATGTATTTTGAAAAGGTGCCACTGACTTGTGGGCTTTTGAAAGGGTGCCACTAACTTGTGGGCTCTGAAAAGAAGCCACTAGGCTTTAAAAGGTGCCTCTAACTTGTGGGCTTTCAAAAACTGCCATTGATTTATGGGCTTTAAAAAGGGTGCCATTGTCTTGTGCGCCTTGAAAAAGGTGCTACTGACTATGGGCTTTAAAAATATGCCATTGACTTATAGGATTTGAAAAGGTGCCATAGACTTGTGGGCTTTGAAAATGATACCATTGACTAGTGGGCCTTAAAAACGTGCCATTGACTTATGGGCTTTGAGAAGGTGCCAATAACTTATAGGCTTTGAAAAGGTTGCCACTAACCTATGGGCCTTGAAAAGGTGCCATTGACTTTAGGGCTTTGAAAAGGGCGCCACTGATTTATTGGCCTTGCAAAAATGCCACTAACTTATGGGCTTTCAAAAGATGCCACTAACTTATTGACTTTGAAAGGGGTGCAACTAACTTATTGGCTTTAAAAAGGTGCCACTGATTTATGGGCTTTGAAAAGAGTGCCATGGACTTATGGGTTTTGAAATGGTACCACTGACTTATGGGATTTGAAAATGGTGCTACTAACTTTTGGGCTTTGAAATGGGTGCCACTACTCATGGGTTTTGAAAAGGGGCCATTGAGTTGTAGGCTTTGAAAGGTGCCACTTATTTATGTGCTTTGAAAAGATGCCACTAACTTATGGGCTTTGAAAAAAACCACTAGGCTTCAAGAAGGTGCCCCTAACTTGTGGGCTTTGAAAAAGTGCCATAACTTATAGGCTTTAAAAAGGGTGCCATTGACTAGTGGGCTTTGAAAAGGGTGCCATTGACTTGTGCACCTTGAAAAGGGTGCCACTGACTTATGGGCTTTGAAATGGTGCCACTAACTAGTGGGCTTTGAAAAGGTGACACAGACTTGTGGGCTTTGAAAATGTGCCACTTATTTATGTGTTTTGGAAAAGTGCCACTGACTTGTGGGCTCTAGAAAGGGCGGCACTTACTTGTGGCCTTTGAAAATGAGCCACTAGGCGTTAAGAAGCTGCCTCTAACTTGTGGGCTTTGGAAAGGTGCCACTAACTTGTGGGCTTTGAAAAGGGTGCCATTGACTTGTGGGCCTTAAAAAGGGTGCCACTGTCTTGTTTGCTTTGAAAATGTGCCACTGACTTATGGGTTTTGAAAAGGTGCCATAAAATTTTAGGCTTTAAAAAAGGTAACATTGACTTGGGGGCCTTGAAAAGGTGCCATTAACTTATGGGCTTTGAAAAAGTGACACCAACTTGTAGGCTTTAAAAAGGTTGCCACTAACCTATGGGCCTCGAAAAGGTGCCATTAACTTTTAGGCTTTGAAAAAGGTGCCACTGACTTGTAGGTTTTGAAAAAGTGCCATTAACTTATGAGCTTTCAAAAGATGCCATTAACTTATGGACTTTAAAAAGGGTGCCACTAATTTGTTGGCTTTAGAAAAGTGCCATTGATTTGTGGACTTTGAAAAGAGTGCCACAGACTTATGGGTTTTGAAAAGGTGCCACAGACTTTTGGGCTTTGAAATGGGTGCCACTACTTGTGGGTTTTAAAAAAGGGCCACTGACTTGTGGGCTTTGAAAAGGTGCCACTGACTTGTGGGATTTGAAAATGGTGCCACTAACTTTTGGGCTTTAAAAAGGGTGCCACTACCTGTGGGTTTTAAAAAGGGTGCCACTAACTTATGGGCTTTCAAAGGGTGCCACTAACCTGTGTGCTTTGAAAATATTCCACTAACTTATGGGCTTTGAAAAGGGCACCACTGACTTATTGGATTTAAAAATAGAGCCGCTGACTTGTGGGCGTTGAAAGTGTGCCATAAACTTATGGGCTTTAGAAAGGGTGTGACTGACTTGTTGGCTTTGAAAAGATGCCATTGACTTGTGGGCATCAAAAATGGTGCCACTGTCTTATGGGCTTTAAAAAGGTGCCACTTATTTATAGGCTTTGAAAAGGGTGCCACTAATTTATAGCCTGTGAGTGAGTGCCACTAACTTTTTGGGTTTGAAACCATGCCGCTGACTTATAGGCTCTTGAAAGATGCCACTGACTTATGGGTATTGAAAATAGTGGCATGACTTATGGGCTTTGAAATGGGTGCCACTGACTTGTGGGCTTTAAAAAGAGAGTCAATGACTTGTGGGCTTTGAAAAAGTGCCACTGACTTATGGGCTTTGAAAGTGTGCCATAGACTTATGGCCTTTAAAAAGGGTACCACTGACTTGTAAGCTTTAAAATGGTGCTGCCACTGACTTGTGTGCTTTGGAAAGGGTGCCATTGACTTGTGTGCTTTGAAAAGGTGCCACTGGGCTTTAAAAAAGTGCACTGACTTGTGGGCTTTAAAAATATGCCTTTGACTTATAGGCTTTAAAAGAAGTGCAACTAACTTGTGGGCCTTTAAAAGGTGCCATTAAGCTATCGGCTTTGAAAAAGTGCCACTGACTTTTAGGCTTTGAAAAAGTTGCCACTAACCTGTGTGCTTTGACAAGGTGCCACTGACTTTTGGGCTTTGAAAAGGGTGCCACTGACTTATAGGTGCCACTGACTTATAGGCTTTGGAAGGGTTTCATTGACTTATGGGCTTTGAAAGGGTGCCATTGACTTATGGGCTTTGAAAAAGTGCCATTGACTTATGGGTTTTGAAAAGGTGCCACTGATTTAAGGGCTTTAAAAAGGGTGCCACTGACTTGTGGGCTTTGAAAAGGGTGCCACTAACTTATGGGCTTTGAAAAAGGTACCACTAACTTATTGGTTTTATAAAAGTGCCACTAACTTATGGGCTTTGAAAAGGCACCACTGACTTATGTGCTATGAAAGTGTGCCACGACATGTGGGCTGTGAAAAGGGTAGGCTTTGAAAAGGGTGCCACTGACTTGTGCACCTTGAAAATGGTGCCACTAACTTATAGGCTTTGAAAAGGTACCATTAACTTTTGGCTTTTGAAAAGGTGCCACTGACTTGTGGGCTTTGAAAATGGTACCACTGACTTCTGAGCTTTCAAAAGGGTGCCACTAACTTGTGAGCTTTAAAATAGGGGCCATTGACTTTTGGGCTTTGAAATGGGTGGCACTAACTTGTAGGCTTTGTAAGATGCCACTAACTTATTGTTTTGAAAAGGGTGCCACTGGCTTATGTCTTTAAAAAGGGTGCCACTGACTTGTAGGCTTTGAAAAAGGGTGCCATTGACTTATTGGCTTTGAATTGTGCGACTGACTTGTGGGCTTTGGAAAGGGTGCTACTGACTTGTGGGCTTTGAAAAGGTGTGACTGAATTGTGAGCTTTGAAAAGATCCCACTGACTTATGGGCTTTGAAAAAAATGCCAATAATGTGTGGGCTTTGAAAAGGTGCCACTGACTTATAGGCCTCGAAAAGATGCCACTAACTTATAGGCTTTGAAAATGTGCCACTAACTTGAGGGCCTTAAAAATAGTGCTACTGACTTGGGGCTTAGAAAATATGCCACTGACTTGTGGGCTTTGAAAAGGGTGCCACTAACTTGTCAATTTTAAAAATGTGCCACTAATTTGTGGCTTTCAAAAGGGTGCCATTAACTTATGGGCTTTGAAAAGATGTCACTGACTTTATGGGCTTTGAAAAGGTCCCGTTAGCTTATAGAATTTTGAAAGTGTGCCACTAACTTGCAGGCTTTGCAAAGGGTGCCACTGACTTGTGGGCTTTGAAAAGGTTCCATTGACTTATAGGTTTTAAAAAGGTATTATTGGCGTGTGGGCTTCGAAAAGATGCCCCTAACTTATGGGATTTAAAAAGGGTGCCACCGACTTTTGGGCTTTAAAAAAGGTGCTACTGACTTATGGGCTTTGAAAAGGTACCGTTGACTTGTAGGCTTTGAATGTGGGCCACTAACTTGTGGTCTTCGAAAAGGTTCTACTGACTTATGGCCTCCGAAAAGGGTGCCACTAACTTGTGGGCTTTGAAAAGGGTGCCACTAGCTTATGGGCTTTGAAAAGGGTACCACTGACTTGTGGGCTTCGAAATGGTGCAACTGACTTGCAAGTTTTGAAAAGGTACCACTGATTTGTGGGCTTTTAACGGGGTACCATTGACTTATGGTTTTTCAAAAGGGTGTAACTAACTTATGGGCTTTGAAAAGGGTGCCACTAACTTATGGCATTAAAAATGATGGCACTAACTTTTATGCTTTGAAAATGGTTCCACTAGCTTATGGGCTTTCAAAAGGGTGCCACTGATTTGGGGGCTTTGAAAAGAGCGCCACTAACTTATGGGCTTTGAAAAGGGTGGCACTTTCTTACAGGCTTTGAAAAGACTGGCACAGACTTATAGGCTTTTAAAAGGGTGCCATTGACTTATGAGCTCCAAAAAGGTGCCACTGACGTGTGGGTTTTGAAAATGGTGCCACTGACTTACGGGCTTTGAAAATGGTGCCACTAACTTGTAGGCTTTGAAAAAGTGCAACTAATTGTGGGTTTTGAAAAGGGTGCCACTACATTATGGGCTTTTAAAGGGTGCCATTGACTTATAGGCTTTGAAAGGATGCCACTGACTTATGGGCTTTGAAATGGTGCCACTAACTTCTCGGCTTTAAAAAGGATGGCACTGATTTGTGGGCTTTGAAAAGGGTGCCGCTGACTTATGGGCTTTGAAAAGAAACAATTGACTTGTGGGCTTTGAAAGAGTGCCACTGACTTGTGGGCTTTGAAAAGGTGCCACTGTCTTATAGGCTTTGAAAAGGGTGCCACTGACTTATGGGCTTTGAAAAGAGTGCCACTAGCTTGTCAGCTTTAAAAAGTTGCCATTGACTAAAGGTTTTGAAAAGTGTGCCATTAACTAACAGGTTTTGAAAAGGTGTCATTGACTTACGGGCTTTGAAAAGGTCCCACTACTTATGGGCTTTGAAAAGGGTGCCATTGAAATATGGGCTTTGAAAGGGTGCCACTAACTTCTGGGCATTGAAAAAGTGCCACTAATTTATGGGCTTTAAAAAGATGCCATTAACCAGTAGGCATTGAAAGGGTGCCATTAACTACTGGCATTGAAAGGGTGCCATTAACTTGTAGGCTTTGAAAAAGGTGCCACTGACTTGTAGGCTTTGAAAAGGGTGCTACTGACTTGTGGGCTTTGAAAAGGTGCCATTGACTTGTCGGCTTTGAAAGTGTGCCACTAACTTGTGGGCTTTGAAAAAGGTGCCACTGACTCATGGGCTTTGACAAGATGCCACTAACTTGTAGGCTTTGAAAGGGTGCCACTAATTTGCAGGCTTTGAAAAAGGTGCCATTAACTTGTAGGCTGTAAAAAAAGTGTCGCTAACTTATGGGCTTTAAAAAGGGTGCCACTAACATATGGGCTTTGAAAAGGATGCCACTGACTTTTGGGCTTTAAAAAGGGTGTCACTGACTTGTGGCCTTTGAAAAGTTACCATTACCCTGCGAGCTTTGAAAATGTGCCATTAACCTTTAGGCTTTGAAAAGGGTGCCACTTACTTATGGGCTTTGAAAAGATGCCTTTGACTTGTGGGCTTTGGTAATGGTGCCACTGACTTATGGGCTTTGAAAAGGTTTCACTGACTTGTGGGCTTTGAAAATGGTGCCACTGACTTAGGGCTTTGAAAAGGTGCCATTACCTATAGGCTTTGAATAGTGTGATGCTGCATTGTAGGCTTGAATGGTGCCATTAACCAATGGGCATTAAAAGGGTGGCACTGGCTTGTCGGCTTTGAAAAGGGTGACACCTACTTATGGGCTTTAAAAAGGGTGCCACTGACTTGTGGGCCTTGAAAAGGTGCCACTAACTTGTGTGCTTTAATAATATGCCATTGACTTATAGGCTTTGAAAAGATGCCACTAACTTATGGGCTTTGAAAAAGGTGCCACTGACTTATGAGCATTAAAAAGGATGCCATTGACTTATGGGCTTTGAAAAGGTGCCTTTGACTTGTGGGCTTTGGAATAAGTGCCATTGACTTGTGAGCTTTAAAAAGGTGCCACTGGGCATTACAAAGGTGCCACTGACTTATGGGTTTTAAAATGATGCCTTCAACTTATGGGCTTTAAAAAGGTGCCACTAACTTGCAGGCTTTGAAAATGATGCCACTAACCTATGGGCTTTAACAAGGTTCCACTGACTTGGGGGCTTTAAAAAGGGTGCCACAGACTTGGGGGCTTCAAAAAGGGTGTCGCTGACTTGTGGGCTTTAAAAAGGGATCGCTAACTTGTGAGCTTTAAAAAGGGTGCCGCTAACTTATGGGTTTTGAGAAGAGTGCCACTGACTTATGGGTTTTGAAAAAGGTGCCACTAACTTGCCAGCTTTAAAAAGGTGCCGTTGACTTGTGACCTTTGAAAAAGGTGCCATTGACCTATGGGCTTTGAAGAAGTGCCACTAACTTATGAGCTTTAAAAATAGTGCCCCTAACTTGTGGGCTTTGAAAAGGTGCCATAACTTGCAGGCTTTGAAAAGGTGCGACTACTTATGAGCTTTGAAATGATGCCACTCAATTATGGGCTTTAAAAGGGTGCCACTCACTTGTGGGCTTTGAAAAGATGCCACTGACTTGTAGGCTTTCAAAGGGTGCCACTAACTTATGGGATTTAAAAAGGGTGCCACTGACATATGGGCTTTTAAAAAAATGCCACTGATTTATGGGCTTTAAAAAAGAGCCACAACTTTTAGGCTTTGGAAAATATGCCATAAACTTATGGGCTTTGAAACAGTGCCACTAACTTGTGGGCTTTAAAATGAGTGAAAAGGTGCCACTAACATGTAGGCTTTAAAAAGGGTGTCGCTGGCTTGTGGGCTTTGAAAAGGTGCCACTAACTTGTGGGCTTTGAAAAGGGTGCCACTTACATATGGGTTTTGAAAATGTGACACTGACTTGTGGGCTTTGGAAAGGGAGGCACTAACTTATGGGCTTTGAAAAGGTGCCACTGGGCATTAAAATGGTGCCACTAACTTATGGGTTTTGAAAAAATGCCTTCAACTTGTGGGCTTTGAAAAGAGTGCCATGACTTGCTAGCTTTGAAAAAGTTTCACTAACTTGTGGGCTTTGCAAAAGTGCCACTGGCTTGTACACTTTGAAAAGGGTGCCACTGACTTGTGGGCTTCAAAATGGTGCCAATGACATGTGGGCCTTGAACAGGCTGCCATTAACTTGTGGGCTTTAAAAATATGCCACTAACTTATGGGCCTAGAAAAGTTGCCACTAACTTGTGCACTTTGAAAAGAGTGCCACTAACTTGTCAGCTTTGAAAAGGTGCCACTAACTTACGAGCTTTGAAAAGGGTGCCACTGACTTGTGGGTTTTAAAAAGGTGCCACTGACTTGTGAGCTTTAAAAAAGTGCCACTATTTGTAGGCATTGAAAAGGGTGCCACTAACTTATTAACTTTGAAAGGGTGCCACTAACTTGTGGTCTTTAAAAAGGTGCCACTAACTTGTGGGCTTTAAAAAGGGTGCTACTGACTTGTGGGCTTTGAAAAGGGTGCCACTAACTTGTGGGCTTTAGAAAGGGTGCCACTGACTGTGGGCTTTGAAAGGAGCCACTAGGCCTGAAAAAGTTGCCACTGACTTATGGGCTTTGAAAAGGTGTCCCTACTTTTGGGCTTTCAAAAGGGTGCCACAGACTTATGGGCTTTGAAAGGGTGCCACTAACTTGTTAGGTTTAAAAAAGGTGGAAGGTGCCACTAACATGTAGGCTTAAAAAAGGGTGCCACTGACTTATGGGCTTTGAAAGGGTGCCGCTGACTTGTGGGCTTTGAAAGGGTGCCGCTAACTTGCAGGCTTTGAAAGGGTGCCACTTACTTTTGGGCTTTGAAAAAGTGACACGACTTGTGGGCTTTGGAAAGGGAGCCACTGACTTATGGGCTTTGAAAAGGTGCCACTAGCATTAAAATGGCGGCACTGACTTGTGGGTTTTGAAAAAATGCCTTTGACTTGTGGGCTTTGAAAAAAATGCCACTGACTTGTAGGCTTTGAAAAAGTTCCATTAACTTATGGGCTTTGAAAAAGTGCCACTAACTTGTACGCTTTGAAAAGGGTGCCACTGACTTATGGGCTTCGAAATAGTGCCAATGACATGTGGGCTTTAAAAATATGCCACTAACTTATAGGCTTTGAAAATATGCCACTAACTTGTGGCCTTAGAAAAGTTGCCACTAACTTGTGTGCTTTGAAAAGAATGCCACTAACTTGTTTGCTTTAAAAAGGTGCCACTAACTTATAGGCTTTGAAAAGGGTGCCACTAACTTGTGGGCTTTTAAAAAGGTGCCACTAACTTGTGGGCTTTAAAAGGTGCCACTATTTGTGGGCATTGAAAAGGGTGCCACTAACTTGTGGTCCTTAAAAAGGTGCCACTAACTTACAGGCTTTGAAAAGGGTGCTACTGACTTGTGGGCTTTGAAAAAGGTGCCACTAACTTGTGGGCTTTAGACAAGGTGCCACTGACTGTGGACTTTGAAAAAGAGCCACCAGGCTTGAAAAAGTTGCCACTGACTTATGGGCTTTGAAAAGGTGTCCCTACTTTTGGGCTTTCAAAAGGGTGCCATAGACTTTGGGCTTTGAAAGGGTGCCACTAACTTGTGGGGTTTGAAAAGGGTGGAAAGGTGCCACTAACATGTAGGCTTTAAAAAGGGTGCTGCTGACTTATGGGCTTTGAAAGGGTGCCTCTGACTTGCAGGCTTTGTAAAGGGTACAACTTACTTCAGGCTTTGAAAAGGTACCACTGACTTGTGGGTTTTGGAAAGGGAGCCACTGACTTGTGGGCTTTGAAAAGGTGCCACTGGGCATTAAAATGGTTCCACTGATTTATGGGTTTTGAAAAAATGCCTTTGACTTGTGGGCTTTGAAAAGAGTGCAACTGACTTATGGGCTTTGAAAAAGTTCCACTAACTTGTTTGCTTTTAAAAGGTGCCACTAACTTATGGGCTTTGAAAAGGTGCCAATGACATATGGGCTTTGAAAAGGGTGGCACTAACTTGTTGACTTTGAAAATGTGCCACAAACTTGTGGGCTTTAAAAAGTTGCCACTAACTTATGCACTTTGAAAAAGTTGCCACTAACTTATCGTCTTTAAAAAGATGCCATTAACTTATGGACTTTAAAAAGGGTGCTACTAACTTGTGGCTTTAAAAAAGCTGCCATTGACTTGTGGGCTTTGAAAAAGGTGCCACTATTTATGGGCTTTAAAAGGGTGCCACTAATTTATGGGCTTTGAAAAGGATGCCACTAACTGAGGGCTTTAAAAAAGGTGCCACTAACTTATAGGCTTTAAAAAGGGGCCACTATTTATGGGCATTGAAAAGGGTGCCACTATTTGTGGGCTTTGAAATGGTGCCATTAACTTGTGGCCCTTAAAAAGATGCCACTAACTTATGGGCCTTGAAAAGGGTGCTACTGACTTATGGGCTTTGAAAAGGGTGCCACTAACTTGTGCGCTTTAGAAAAGGTGCCATTGACTATAAGCTTTGAAAAGGAGCCACTAGGCTTTAGAAAAGTGACACTGACTTATGGGCTGTGAAAGGGTGCCACTAAGTTGTAGACTTTAAAAAGGGTGGAAAGGTGCCACTGACATGTAGGCTTTAAAAAGGTTACCGCTGACTTTTGGGCTTTGAAAGGGTGCTGCTAACTAGCGAGCTTTGAAAAGGGTGCCACATACTTATAGGCTTTAAAAAGGTACCATTGACTTTTGGGCTTTGGAAAGAGAGCCACTGACTTGTAGGCTTTGAAAAGGTACCATTAGGCATTAAAATGGTTGCACTGACTTGTGGGTTTTCAAAAAATGCCTTTGACTTATGGGCTTTGAAAAGAGTGCTACTCACTTATGGGTTTTAAAAAGGGTGCCACTAACTTGTGGGCTTTAAAAATGGTGCCACTGACTGTGAGCTTTGAAAAAGAACCATTAGGCTTTAGAAAGGTGACGCTAACTTATGGGCTTTGAAAAGATGTGACTACTTTTAGGCTTTTGAAAAGGGTACCACAGACTTATGGGCTTTAAAAGAGTGCCACTAAGTTATGAGCTTTAAAAAGGGTGGAAAGGTGCCACTGACATGTAGGCTTTAAAAAAAGTGCCGCTAACTTATAGGCTTTGAAAGGGTGTCACTGACTTACGAGCTTTGAAAAGGGTGACACATACTTGTAGGCTTTGAAAAGGTACCACTGACTTTTGGGCTTTGGAAGGAGAGCCACTAACTTATGGGCTTTGAAAAGGTGCCACTGGGCATTAAAATGGTGCCACTGACTTATGGGTTTTGAAAAAATGCCTTCGACTTGTGGCTTTGAAAAGAGTGCTACTCACTTGTGGGCTTTGAAAAGGGTGCCACTAACATATGGGCTTTAGAAGGGTGCCACTGACTGTGAGCTTTGAAAAGGAGCCACTAGGCTTTAGAATGGTGACACTAACTTATGTGCTTTGAAAAGATGCCACTACTTTTAAGCTTTGAAAAGGGTGCCAGAGACTTATGGGCTTTGAAAGGGTGCCATTAAGTTATGGGCTTTAAAAAGGGTGGAAAGGTGCCTCTGACATGTAGGCTTTAAAAAGGGTGCCACTGACTTATGGGCTTTGAAAGGGTGCCATTGACTTGCGGGCTTTGAAAAGGGTGCCACATATTTGTAGGCTTTAAAAAGGTAGCAATGACTTTTGAGCTTTGGAAAGAGAGCCACTAACTTATGGGCTTTGAAAAGGTGCCACTGGGCATTAAAATGGTGCCACTGACTAGTGGGTTTTAAAAACAATGCCTCCGACTTGGGGGCTTTAAAAAGAGTGCTACTCACTTGTGGGCTTTGAAAAAGGTCCACTAACTTGTGCGCATTGAAAAGGTGCCACTGACTTGTATGCTTTGAAAAAGATGCCACTGACTTGTGGGCTTTGAAAAGGTGCCAATAACATATGGGTTTTGAAAAGGGTGCCACTAACTTGTGGGCTTTGAAAATGTGCCACTAACTTGTGGGCTTCAAAAAGTTGCCATTAACTTGTGCACTTTGAAAAGGGTGCCACTAACTTGTCAGCTTTAAAAGGATGCCACTAACTTATGGGCTTTAAAAAGGGTGCCACTGACTTACAAGCTTTGAAAGGGTGCCACTAACTTATGGTCTTAAAAAGGTGCCACTGACTTATGGGCTTTGAAAATAGTGCCACTGACTTATGGGCTTTGAAAAGGGTGCCACTGACTTATGGGCTTTAAAAAGGTGCCACTAACTTTTGGGCTCTAAAAAGGGTGCCACTGATTAGAAGGCTTTGAAAAGGGTGCCACTGACTTATGGGCTTTGAAAAGGTGCCACTAACTTATGGGTTTTGAAAAAGGTTTCTTTGATTTATGGGCTTTGAAAGGGTGCCACTAACTTGCAGGCTCTTAAAAGTTGCCACTGACTTGTAGGGCTTTGAAAAAGTGTCACTAACTTATAGGCTTTGAAAAGATGCCACTAACTTATGGGTTTTGAAGGGGTGCCACTAACTTGTCAGTTTTGAAAAGGGTGTCACGGACTTGTAGGCTTTGAAAAGGGTGCCACTGACTTGTGGACTTTAAAAAAGTGCCACTGACTTAGGGGCTTTGAAAAGGGTGCCATAGACTTGTGGGCTTTAAAAAGTATGCCACTAGCTTACGGGATTTGAAAATGTGCGACTGGCTTATAGGCTTTCAAAAGGTACCACTGACTTGTGGGCTTTGAGAAGGGTGCCACTGACTATTGAGCTTTGGAAAGGGTGCCACTGACTTGTGGGCCTTGAGAAGGTGTTATGACTTGTGGGCTTTGAAAAGCTGCCACTGACTTGTGGGCATTGAAAAGGATGCCACTAACTTGTGGGCTTTAAAAAGGTGCCACTTACTTTTAGGCTTTGAAAATGGTGCCACTTACTTGTGGGCTTTGAAAATGTGCCACTAACTTATGGGTTTTGAAAAAGGTGTCTCTGACTTGTGGGCTTTAAAAGGGTGCCACTAACTTTTGGGCTCTCAAAAGGTGCCACTGACTTGTGGGGCTTTGAAAAAGTGCCACTAACTTAAAGGCTTTGAAGAGATGCCACTAACTTATGGGTTTTGAAAGGGTTCCACTACCTTATGGGTTTTGAAAAGGGTGCCATTGACTTATGGCCTTTGAAAAGTGTGCCACTGACTTAAGGGCTTTAAGAAGGTGCCACTGACTTATGGGCTTTAAAAAGGTGCCACTGACTTATGGTCTTTGAAAATGGTGCCACTGAATTATGGGCTTTGAAAAGGTCGCACTAACTTATGGGCTTTAAAAATGGTGCCACTAACTCATGAGCTTTGAAAATGGTGCCACTACTCGTAGGCTTTGAAAATGGTGCCACTAACTTGCGGGCTTTGAAAAGGTGCCACTGACTTATGGGCTTTCAAAATGGTGCCACTAACTTATGGGCTTTGAAAGGATGCCACTAACTTATGGGCTTTAAAAAGGTGCAACTAACTTATGGGCTTTGAAAAGATGCCACTGACTTATGGGCTTTGAAAAAGGCACCACTGACTTGTAGGCTTTGAAAAGGGGGCCATTGGCTTGTGGGCTTTGTAAAGGGTGCCGCTAACTTGTGGGCTTTGAAAAGGTGCCACTGGCTTGTGGGCTTTGTAAAGGTGCTGCTGACTTATGGGCTTTGAAAAGGTACCACTGATTTGTGGGCTTTGAAAAGCGTGCCACTGACTTCTTGGCTTTGAAAATGCTGCCACTACCATTGACTTCTGGGCTTTGAAAAGTTGCCACTGACTTGTGCCTTTGGAAAGGGTGCCACTGAGTTATGGCTTTGAAAAAGGTGCTTCTGACTTATAGGCTTTGAGAAAGTATGCCTCTGACTTGTTGGCTTAAAAAGGTGCCACTAGCTCATTGGCTTTAAAGAGGGTGCCACTGACTTATGGGCTTTGGAAAGGTGCCATTGATTTGTGAGCTTTTAAAAGGGAAGGTGCCACTGACTTATGGGCTTTAAAAGGGTGCCACTGACTTGTAGGCTTTTAAAATGTGCCACTGACTTATGGGCTTGGAAAACATGCCATCGACTTTTGGGCCTTAAAAAGTTGCCACTAACTTATGGGCTTTGAAAAGGGTGCCATGACTTATGGGTTTAAAAAGGGTGCCACTAACTTGTCAGCTTTAAACAGGTGCCACTAACTTGTGGGCTTTAAAAAATGTGCCACTAACTTATGGGCTTTGTGGGCTTTGAAAACATGCCCCTATCTTATAGGCTTTTAGAAAGGTGCCATTAACTTGTGGGCTTTGAAAAGGTGCCACTGATTTTTGGGCTTTCAAGAGGGTGCCACTAACTTGTGAGCTTTGAAGAGGGTGCTCTAACTTATAGGCTTCAGAGAGGGTGTTGACAAAGTTTTTGATAAAACTTCTAATGCAAGTTTTTCTTAATAGACATTTATCACAAAATTCCCTAATGAAAAGGTTTTGGCACTAATTCTTGCCAAAATTATTAACAAAGCTTCTAACAAATGTTCTTGACAAAAGTTTTTTGCAATAGTTTCTAGACAATAAATTTTTGACGCTGGCACTTTGATAGTAGTTGCTTGATAAAAAAAGTTTTGAAATGAGGTGATTAAAAGAAAAAAACCTTACCTGAATGACATTTGGTTTGCGAAACTTAGAGTTCTTACTAGGAATTCCTTGGAGGTTCAGTAAACCTGGCTTGAAGTGATATTGTAAAAACGATGATGTGTGATGGTAATGTGAATGCATGATATGAAATGCTATCATGGTTGCATGATGTGAAGTCTAATACGGGAGATTCAAACTCTCATAGGGATGGCAATTTGTCTTTGTTGCAACCATGGATAAGAATTTTCCTAATCTCGCTGGGGATTATAGGTTGTCCTTGTTCCACTAGGATACAACAAAAATCTATTATCAAGAATTTGGATTATTGGATTTCCTAATTCAAGAGGCTCAGTTGTTTTCTAGATAATTGGAAGGCATTGTCAACAATTTAGAGACTGTTTGCCTGATTAGGTTGATCTCTCTAGTTTCGATAGGATTTCGATAGAATTCATGGGTCAATTTTTGGTTAGCTTAAAATGGTTTTTCTTGAGATGTGGCTTGTGAAAGCAAGAAATGGTTTGGTGTATGGTCATGCCGAGCAGGCATTTGGACATGAAAAGTGCATGATCTTGATGATCAAGCCGTGAGCAGAGTTCCCTATGCTTTTCTTTTGCTTTCAATGTAATATCGAGATGTCCTGATGCATATTTCAGTTGATTATCAAACATTATCAGTTAAATGACAAGTGCAATGTGAATTATGTAGGGGTTAAAAGAAACAAGGTAATATTTATTCATGACAGTAAAGAGATACAACTTGGTATACTATTTGACAAACAAGTGATTCAGTGGCAAGAAGTATGATCTTTTGGGTGGAAGATGCCCCTAACAATCTTGACATGGATGTTCGTTAGGTGCTTTTCAAGATCTTTCTCAAACAATGAATGCGACTAGTATGAGCTGATCTTCAGAAGATCACTAGGATTGCTTTGCATTATCTTATAGGCACTATCAGTTTATGCTCTATCAAAATTGATCTTCTTAAGTCACCTTTGCAGGTTTTCAACTATAGTTAGGTTGCTTGCCTAGATGCCCTTTTCGAATTTTCATCTAGACCCTTTTTTTGTTTTCTTCTTTTATTTCTTTTATTTTAATTTTTTTTTGTTTTTTGTTTTTTTGTTTTTTTCAGGATGCTTTTAAGGTTTTTGCCCTCTACGTGTAACATTTCTTGACGGAATCTAAGTTAACTAGGTTAGGCAAGGCATTACTGTCCATTTCTAACAAGATTAGGGCCCTTCCAGAGAAGGCCTGCTTCAAGAAATATGGTCTTTCCCAATTAGGGGTCCACTTGCCTCGTGCATCTTTGTGAATTGGGAGGATCTTTTTTAGTGCCGATTCACCTTGGTGAAATTGTCGTGGGCACATCTTTTTGTCATGGGCTTGGATCATGCATCTTTGATACATTTGACCATGGCAGATGGCTTTCACGCATTTTTCCTCGATGAGGTTAAGCTAGTCATATCTGTTCTTAACCCATTTAGCCTCTTCAAGTTTGGTTTCCATCAAGACTCTAAGAGAAAGGATCTCAACTTCGATGGGCAATACAGCTTCTATCCCATAGATAAAGGAGAATAGGGTAGCACTCGTGGAAGTTTGAACTGATTTTGATAGGCATGAAGTGCAAAGGATAGCTTCTCATGCTAGTCTTTGTAAGTCTCAGCCATTTTCTCAACTATTCTTTTGATGTTTTTATTGGCCACCTTTACTGCCCATTCATTTTTGGGCGATAAAGGATAGAATTATGATGCTAGATCTTGAACTGTAAGAGGCCTGGCGATATGGAGCTTTCTTTGAAACCTTATTCAGGATCAACTTCACTAGTACAAATTGACCATTCGAAATCGATCTTCAAAAACCCATCAGACACATCCATATCACTATTGTCAGCACACCTAAAAGGGTGAAGAAACAGACATTGCAAAAGGCATACACACAACTGAGGATTCAGACAATAATGGAGACAACATAATAATTAAGACAAAGAGATTGAAAAGTGATGTAGGCACGCAATATGGAATGATATAAGCAAAAGTCATTTCATCGATTATGTTTGATAAAAATGCCCCTCACACAGGACACCTACCTACCTTTGGGCGAGGGTAAGTATATTTTCATTTCTTGACATTACATAAAAGGGATAGGAAAAGTGCAAAGGCCTCTATCATGACCCCGTCATCAAAATCAGGTCTTGATGGAAAGACACAAATTTTATGGCTCGGTATCGATCATGTTTGCAGCTAGCTCAATGTGGTTTGGTAAAGGATTGGCAGCAACATTTGGTCCCTATCTCGTCTCAAATATTATGAGTATGGTGGCTTCTTTTTTGGGACATAGATTGGGGCCACAAAATGATTTTGGAGCAAGGTTTGGTAGAGCTCCTTATAGGTTATAGGGATAGGAACAAAATGTTGTCTTGGTTGATTTACAGCTCGATTGCTAGGTGTATTATTGGTTGTTCGATTGGCATTTTGGTGGACTTATGAAGGGTAGCTTTGTGGTGGGTTTGATGGGATTGCAAATGATGGGTTATAAGTTGGGGCACAAATTGGCTGCAGGGATATTGTGACGGGGTAAGAACATGGCATTCTTGAGTAACGAGGGTTGGGTGCTTAACGCTATCTTGGCTGAGACAAGCCAGCATAAATTTATGGTATTAGCCTCTTCTTCCTTGTTCTTACCGGCAATGGCTTCTTACTCAATCCAACTATTTCCCCAGCAGACATTCTATAACTTTTGGTGGTGGCATCGATCATTTGTCTAGAGAGAACTAAGTCTACGGATTTCTTGGTGGCATTTCCTATGAGCTTCTCGTAATAAGGAGCATGTAAGGTATGAATGAAAGTGACTGTCATCTCTTTTTCTATAAAGGGAGACTGGATCCACCTTTGGGCATATTTCCTGAAACTTTCAGTGGATCTCTTCTCGAAATTCATCAAGGAAAGTTGATCCAGCATTCAATCTGACACATGCTGGTATTGATTTAAAAAGGCTTTAGCCAAGTCAGCCCATGATTGGATTTTCACATTGTTTAGCTCAATATACCACTGAGCTGCTGGGCCAGTGAGGCTATGCTGGATAAGGAGCTTTTCATCTTTCTCATACTCGGCCATCTTTCATAGGTACATTCAGACATGGACAGAAGGGTTGATGGTACCATTAAACTTCTCAAACTCTAGGACTTTGAACTTTAGGGGAATGACAAGGTTGGACACCAAAGACAGCGATTACTCATCAGGAGCTCTGAACTTGTCACTCCCCTCAATAGCTTGAAGGCATTTTTCTAGTAGCTGTAATTTGTTCACTTCTTTCGCAGTCATGGTGGACTTTTGACCTTTTATTTTTCTAGTTCCTCATGGTCAAGGGTTATCAGATCTGCCGATGAAACTCCTACGTTCACCCCTTGAGTACCGAGAATGAATTGACCTATTGCAATGGAGTTTAGGAGCCTAAGCGGCAGGTGTAGGAGCGGGCCATTGTTCTTGTCTAGTTTCCCCTTGGGTGGGTTATGGAATATTGGCAAGGGGACTTTTAGCGTTCGGAGGATCATTCCTTGTTTTAGAGGTACTGGCTTGCCTTTTTTCTTCCATGGATGTTGTCATTAGTTCCATAAATTTTACGATTTGAGTTTGCATTTCGTATTGTTGACAAAGCATCTGGTCTTGTGATTCCTTAACCATTAGCTCAAGTTGCTTAATACGAGCTTCATGATCACTCTCCATTATTTGTTTGCGGCATCATGTGTTGTAGCGATGCAGGATGTTAGGTTCCATTTTCCTAATTGACCTCGAAGTCCTTTGCATTTTTATGGCCCAATTCTCATATTAGACTTTTACTTGAAAATGTATTTATTGATAAGTGTTTATGATGCAATGATGAGTTAAGTAATAAATGATCGATTCAAGTGCATAGAATAAAATAGTGAAATTAAATGTGCATATGCATTTGAGACAATTGAATCCTGGAACAGCTTCGTCAGTAGCATCTTTCATAAAGCCACAAAAAGGCCCCTTGTTGAACATCGAACCAAAACAATTATCCCAAAATGATGATAATCATGATAGCTATGATGCGATGATGCATGTGCCAAAACGCAAAATGAAAAGAAAATAAGTTAGTGGAAAATATAGGAGACAAATATAACCAAATAAAGAATTTAAGAACATCATAACAAAATATTCATAACAAGTCTCAACCAAGGTGGTAAGATGAGAAACGGGCAACATTTCAACATGCCAGGATGTAATCTGCCCCTCACGAAGTGATGCAATATCTTATTTTGATGAAAAAATAACCGACTAATAGTAATATTCATTTATCACCAGTAGTGTGGATGCAAGTTAAGCCGCGACTCAGATAGCATAATGGCTTACAGCATAAGACATTACGAATGATTGTTTTTGCTCACCGTCACTTATTTAGACAAATATTAGCCATCGTTCGGGTGGTACGATATCATGCCTTGATAAATGATTAAAAATGTAGATGTAGGTGACAATTATACACTCATTATCACGTGTGTAATTATGGTAATTGAGAGTGAAGGTTAGAAATGTTTCCCCAAGTGACCCTATTCTCGGGTATTCTAGCTGCGTTCCGGTATGGTTTGACATTGTTTAACTCATAAGGCTCACTATATGAATTTAGATTGATGCCTAAATAAGTGTTCGAATCATTCCTCTGTTTGGTAAGGATAGTCAAGGAACCCTGATCGTAAGCCCATCATAGGTTTAGCAGAAAAAGTTCGATCCGGTGGATGTATTCCCCTATGCAAATGTGAAGGGTTACTCATGAGCGACATAGGTAATTTACATCCAAGAAGTTAATGCCATCCCTATGTAGAGGGTTACTCATGAAGGCGAATAGCTCACTTCCTCCTAATGATTGGGTTATAACCACGTTATGGAGTTCGACTAGACTCTAATGCTCATGCAAGTATGTAGTGTGTGTTGGGGAAACGATCAAACCTTTCTGCTTACTTTTGTATTACTATTTTTATTAAATTAATGATTATTCGAAAATAAGATAATCCTAACAATCATGTCAAACAAAAGATTAGTTGGCAAAACAAAAAAAAGGGTCATAGTTAAATAATGACAGAGGATCGAAGGAACTGGGAATCTAGCAAGACACGGCTAGTTATTGGCCGAACTCTCTATACAGTCCCTAGTGGAGTCGCCAAGCTATCGCAACATGCCCTGAGGTGGATTCGCATAGATCTATGGGTGCATACGACTTAAAATATTTTTTTGACTTAGGAATATCTTCTTGACCGAGACTTTTCCTTCGCAATGTGATGAGAATGAGAAAGTACAGATTCTCGACTTATGACAAATGAAGGGGACCATAAGATGAAAGGCTTATCTTATTAGTCTCGGATGACCATCATAAAATGGCCAACGCTTGGAGTCGCCACTAATCATTTTAGGTTTGGCATGATCGGATGCCTATTACAATCTATGTTTTGAGTTACGAAACTCAAAACATCGATCCTATGGTCTGCGTAGTACAAAAATTCATTGTTTGGGTTCAGGAGTTGGTTACGCACGATGAGGTACGAACCTCTTTGCGACATCCGAAATCGGTACCTTACTAGCTATATCTTATCTCGATTTTGATTCTTTCAATCTTACCTCAACACTATTTTGATATAACCCTCTTTTAAAGCATGAATCTTATAGAAATACAAATCTAAGTTTTGATGAAAAAAATTTAATCTCATATACACCCCAAAGAGATAGGGAATATAAAGATTTTCAATAAAAGCAACCTCTGGATTTTACTTTGAAAAATGGAATATTCCACTTTAGGCACTGGAGAGATACCCACTGAGGATATTACCCTTAGTTTTATTTGAAATGATTGAAAAACATAAATGCAAATAATCATCACAAAAAAATCATATTAGTGAGGCAATAAATGAAGTAACATAACATGGATCATTTAATGTAGTGATAAAGAAAAAGGATGGACTATTAGAATTTATCTTGTAATTGGCATCGATTATCTAGAAATAACTGACTTGGTAATTTTTTAGATGCATCTGGGTTTCTTGATTACATGAGGTTTGTTTGACATATTCATGAAGTCAGGGAAGGAGAAAATTTTAATTGTAGTTGAAAGATAGGGTTGGAGTATCCCCATGGATAACGAATAATTTTGATGAGGGAAGATTTTTTAAAGGTTGATAATTTTGAAAGACGGAGTTAGAGTATCCCTTTAGAAAGTCGGGGTAGAGTATCCTAGTGGATGACAAATAATTTGACAAAGGAAGATTTTTTTTAAATCTTGACAATTTTGAAAAGCGAGGTTAGAGTATTCTCCCAGGAGGTCGGGGTTGGAGTATCCCAAAAGTGACATGTCTGACCCTCTTTAGAGAAGTCGATTAGGAAGAATTAAGTTGACAAAACTTTCTGATTTAGAAAACAAGTGAACATTTTGACAACTTTTGGCAAAAAAATTATTGTGAATGAGGATGGTAAAGATGTAAAATATGTTCGTGCCTTGATATGAGCTTGTGGGAGATCGAAGCATGTTCTCAAGTCTGATTGGGGTGATATACAGACATACAAATGTCTCGAGACAAAATTCAGAAAAACAACTTAATTTTGACCATGACCGAGAACAAGAGACAACATCGCGCGATCTTAATTTCCGAATTTGTTCTTGATCAGTTTGAAGGCTTTAGAGGATGGACGAAATACTGTTAGAAAGCCAACTTGACGAAGGTCATTCTAAAAATGTTTCTAATATCCCAAAAAATCACTTTCCTAGGAAATAAATTTTCAAATTTGGGTTAATTATGCTACTGACAAAGCATGCAAGAAAAAGGCTGTGTCAAAATTTGAAAAATCATTTCGGACTCATTTGCTATTGAAACATTGCAAACAATACCTTTCTAAAAAAAAAATTCATGAACTTTTTAGGAAAAATGCTGGATGGGTTTGGAAAAGTCATTTAGTGGGCCTAAAGGGCCCAACCAAAATGCACTTTGTTAACTCTAGGGATTCCAGACAATCTAGGTTTGAAAAGTCATAATTCTTTCATCAGGACTGATCCGGGGGTGAATAAGGCCTTATTTTAAAGACATTTTGGCACGCCTTTAGAGAAAAATATTATAAAATTCATGAAAAATCGTTTGGGATTTTAAAGTAATTTTTCAATTCACAACAGTTATGCTACTAGTAGAGGACAAAGTGAAGTAGGAGATATTTTTTATTTTCTTTATGTTAAGCATTGAAACTCGAGTCATCGACATTCAAACATCCATGACTGAAGGGAAAGGGTGGCATGAGCATCATGAACTCATTTGCATAGCCTTGGAGGAATTTGAGATGATGAAATAGTCCATTGACCATACCATTCAAGGTTTGAGTCAAAAATAAGGCACAAACATTTAGGAACAAGTGCAAAGCCATTTTTGTCAAAAAATCAAAAGTTTTGAGCTCATTTAATCGGGATTACTGATCTAGAAAACTTCAACTTCCCATGATTTTTTAGTTAACTTTAAGGAAAATGCTAAGTTCATGCTAGTCCTCATTGGTTGAGGTTAGCATGCTTGGCTTAGGGAGGTTTTGGAAATCAGTTTTTGACAATCATCAAATATGCATTTAGACAAGGAAAAGACAATGAACATACAAGGGAATGGCACATAACATAAATGGGGATGCTAACTTTACCAAAGGTTTTGACAAAGAAAGTGTTATACACATATCATATAAAGTGAAATATGCCGAAAATGACAATGATTCTTGACAAAAGGCAAGTTAACATATAAACATGCTGAGCTGAGGATTTGTGCATGGATTGACCATAACAAGATGCATGGATATGGCATAAAATGCATGAGCAAGAGCTATCAAAATAATAAGGATGAAATAAGGCATTTTGCACATTGAAAGGGGCATTAAGGCTTTAAATCCTAAACTACCATAACCAAAAGCCACAATAATGCATGAGAATCCTAAGAAGGTGATGGAAACATGGAGAACTCCCTAAAATGATGAAGGTGCTAAAAAATAGAAAATAAAAGTAATAAAGTAGAAAGTTATACCAATAAGACTTCAATTTTGGCCAAATAGTTGGAGCAGCAGAGATGCTTGAATTTCCCTCTTGTCCTTGTTGTTAATAAGCAAGAAAAAGAGAGAAATAATGAGGTTTTGGTTTTGGTATGGATGAGGGTGATTTTTAGAATGTGTAATGGTTGAGAGTAAATGTTTTAGGGCTATTTTTGGGTGATGTGTGAAGAGCGACGGGATTTGGTTTTCTTAATGTGTGAATGTGTTTTGGAAGCTAAAAATGAGCTAGAATCTCTGGTTCTCTCAGCTGAGGTATAAATGGTCTATTTGTACCAGCATTTTGGAGCCAAATTGAAGGTGTTTTTGGTCATTTCTCAAGGGGGACAAAGTGATGTCAGCTTGATGGCTATAGAGTGGCTGTAGACAGCAACTTGCTGCCAATGTGATGGACATAGGGTGGCTAGTTTAAATGCTAAAATGATTTTCTAGCAAATAGGGTGGCTGATGGTGATCTTGGTCAACAAACTAGGGAAGAGTAGGGTGATCATGTGACATTGACCTTTTTGATCTAATTTAGACTTCAAGATTAATTTAAAAGTCTAAATTCATAATTTGATATGGGTTTTGATCTTTTTTTATGCAAAGAAATGAGTTAAAATCAAGTTTTGGATCAATGGAGGACGAGTCAAAAATGCCTGAACCATCGAAAATGGCCTGTATGTATCGATACATTTGGTCCAAAAACCTTAAGTATATCAATACAATGATCATTGTATCGATACTATGAACCATTGTATCGATACATGTTGCTATGTATCAATACATTGCTTTATAGAATGCACGTTTTGGTCTTGGTGTGGCCTAGTATTGATTCATGAGCTCCTGTATTGATGTATTTACATGTTGTTACAAGTGGGGACATTTCAAATTTTTGGATCGTTGGAGCATTGTATTGATACATGAGTACCATGTACATATTCAAGGAAAATTATTAATTTTCTCATATTTTTTGTCCCCAAATACCTTGAACTATATCCTTTGATGTCACAACTTTGCATTTATCTTTGATATGATCCATAGGCCTTCTTGACCTCCTTAAAAATACTTTTTTGCCAGGGAAAGTCACCCTTTTTCATGTCCATGCCCCAAGTTGCTAAAAAAAATTAGCCTATACAAAATAAGGCGTCTACAATTCTTTATAACCAAATTTCATCTATCGATTGGGATAAACATAGATTCATGTAATAATCTCCTTTTTTTTTCATGATTGGGCACCATAAACACATTCTCTTGATTAGGATAAATGATATTGATGTTTTGGTTTCATAAGAAAAACTTCACTTTCTACCATATTTGGAATAAAGTTCGTCCGTCAATTTGGATAAACACAGATTCACATAATAATCTCTTTTCCTTTCATTATTTGGCACCATAAACCCATTCTACTAATTGGGATAAAAGACATTGATGCTTTGATTTCATACAAAAAGCTTCACTTTCCACCATTTTATAGAATTAAAGTTTGTATGTTAATTTGGACGAACATAGATTCATATAATAATCTCCTTACTTTTCATGATTGGGCATCATAAACACAATCTTCTCATTGAGATAAATGATATTGATGCTTTGGTTTCATAAGAAAAACTTTTCTTCCCACCATTTTTAGAATCAAAGTTCTTCTATCAAATGGCATAAACACGGATTCATGTAATAATCTCCTTTCTTTTCCAGATTGGGTACCATAAACACATTCTCTTCATTGAGATAAATGATATTGATGCCTTAGTTTCATAAGAAAAACTTCACTTTCTGCTATTTTTAGAATTAAAGTTCGTCTGTTGATTTGGACAAACACAAATTCACATAATAATCTTCTTTCTTTTTATCATTTGAAACCATAAACTCATTCTACTCATTAGGATAAATGACATTGATGCTTTGGTTTTATACAAAAACCTTCATTTTCCACCATTTTATAGAATTAAATTTCATAAGTCGATTTTGAAAACACGTATTGACATAATAATCTCCTTTCTTTTCATGATTAGGCACCACAAACACAATCTTCTCATTAGGATAAATGATATTGATGCTTTGGTTTCATAAGAAAAACTTCTCTTCCCATCATTTATAGAATCAAAGTTCATCATCAATTGGGATAAACACGGATTCACATAATAGTCTCCTTTCTTTTCATGATTAGGAACCATAAACTCATTCTCCTCATTGGGATAAATGACATTAATGCTTTGGTTTCATAAGAAAAACTACACTTACTACCATTCTTAGAATAAAAGTTCATCTATTGATTTGGACAAACACAGATTCACATAATAATCTCCATTCTTTTCATTGTTTCACACCATAAGCTTGTTCTACACATTGGGATAAATGGCATTAATGATTTGGTTTCATAAAAAAAGCTTCTCTTTCCATAAATTTTAGATTTAAAGTTTGTCTGTCAATTGGGACAAATATGGATTCGTATAATAATCTCTTTTCTTTTCATGATTAGGCACTATAAACTCATTCACCTCATTGGGATAAATAAATCGATGCTTTGGTTTCATAAGAAAATTTTCACTTTCTACCATTCTTTAGAATCAAATTTCATCTATCAATTCGGATAAACACAGATTCATATAAAAATCTCTTTTTTTTCATGATTGGGCACCATAAATACATTCTCTTCGTTGGGATAAATGATATTGATGCTTTGGTTTCATAGGAAAAACTTCACTTTGTACCATTTTTGTAATTAAAGTTCATCCATCAATTTAGACAAACACAGATTCACATAATAATCTCATTTTCTTTTCTTATTTGGCACCATAAGCTTTTTCTAATCAATGAGATAAATGGCATTGATGCATTGGTTTCATACAAAAAGCTTCACTTTCCACCATTTTATAGAATTAAAGTTTATATGTCAATTTAGACAAACATGGATTCAAATAATAATCTCCGTTCTTTTCATGATTGGGCACCATAAACATGATCTCCTTATTAGGATAAATGATATTGGTGCTTTGGTTTCATAAGAAAAACTTCTCTTCCCATAATTTTTAAAATCAAAGTTTATCTATTAATTGGCATAAACATGAATTCATGTAATAATCTCCTTTCCTTTCATGATTGAGCACCATAAACACATTCTCCTCATTGGATAAATGATATTGATGCTTTGGTTTTATAAGAAAAGACTTCACTTTCTGCCACTTTTAGAATTAAGTTCATCCATTGATTTGGACAAACGCAGGTTCATGCAATAATCTCCTTTCTTTTCATTATTTGGCACCATAAGCTCATTCTGCTCATTGGGATAAATGAAATTGTTGCTTTGGTTTCATACAAAAAACTTCACTTTCCACCATTTTATAGAATTAAAGTTGTACGTCAATTTGGGCAAACACAGATTCACACAATAATCTCCTTTCTTTTCATGATTGGGCACCATAAAGACAATCTCCTCATTGGGATAAACAATATTGATGGTTTGGTTTCATAAGAAAAGCTTTTCTTCCCACCATTTTTAGAATAAAAATTCATGTGTCAATTAGGACAAACATGGATTCACATAATAATATCCTTTTTTTTCACGTTTGGGCACCGTAAGCTCATTCTGCTCCCTGGGATAAATGACATTAATTCTTTGGTTTCATAATAAAGGACTCACTTTCCACCATTTTTAGAATTAAAGTTCTCCGTCAATTGGGACAAACATGGATTCGCATAATAATCTACCTTCTTTTCATGACTGGGCGCCATAAACTCGTTCTCCTTATTGGGATAAATGAATTGATGCTTTGGTTTTATAAGAAAAACTTCACTTCCTGCCATTTTTTAGAATAAAATTTCATCTGTCAATTAGGATAAACATGGATTCATGTAATAATCTCTTTTCCTTTCATGACTGGGCACCATAAACACTTTCTCCTTGTTGGGATAAATGATATTGATGCTTTGGTTTCATAAGAACAACTTCACTTTCTACCATTTTTACAATTAAACTCATCCGTCAATTTGGACAAACACAGATTCATATAATAATCTCCTTTCATTTCATTATTTGGCACCATAAGCTTGTTCTACTTGTTGGGATAAATGACATTAATGCCTTGGTTTCATAAAAACAGCTTCACTTTCCACCATTTTATAGAATTAAAGTTTGTATGTCAATTTGGACAAACATGGATTCATATAATAATCTGCTTTCTTTTCATGATTGGGCACCATAAACACAATCTTCTCATTAGGATAAATGATGCTGATGCTTTGATTTCATAAGAAAAACTTCTCTTCCCACCATTTTTAGAATCAAAGTTCATCTATCAGTTAGGATAAACACGGATTCACATAATAATCTCCTTTTTTTTCATGGTTAGGAACCATAAACTCATTCTCCTTATTGGGATAAATGACATTGATGCTTTGGTTTCATAAGAAAAAGTACACTTTCTACCATTTTTAGAATGAAAGTTTATCCGTCGATTTAGACAAACATAGATTCACATAACAATCTCCATTCTTTTCATTATTTGGCACCATAAGCTCGTTCTACACATCGGGATAAATGGCATTGATGCTTTGGTTTCATAAAAAAAGCTTCTCTTTCCATAATTTTTAGAATTAAAGTTCGTCTATCAATTGGGACAAATGTCGATTCGTATAATAATTTCTTTTCTTTTCATGATTGGGCACTATAAACTCATTCCCCTTATTTGGATAAATAAATCAATGCTTGGGTTTCATAAGAAAAGCCTCACTTTCTACCATTCTTTAGAATAAAATTTCGTTTGTCAATTCAAATAAACACAGATTTATATAAAAATCTCTTTTCTTGTCATGATTAGGCACCATAAACACATTCCCCTTGTTGAGATAAATGATTTTAATGCTTTGGTTTTATAAGAAAACCTTCACTTTGTACCATTTTTGTAATTAAAGTTTGTCCATTAATTTAGACAAACATAAATTCACATAATAATCTCCTTTCCTTTCCTTATTTGGCACCATAAGCTCATTCTAATCATTGAGATAAATGGCATTGATGCTTTGGTTTCATACAAAAAGCTTCACTTTCTACCATTTTATAGAATTAAAATTTGTATTCAATTTAGACAAATACGGATTCAAATAATAATCTATATTCTTTTCATGATTGGGCACCTCCTCATTACGATAAATGATATTGGTGCTTTGGTTTCATAAGAAAAACTTGCCTTCCCATAATTTTTAAAATCAAAGTTCGTCTATCAATTTGCATAAACATGGATTCACGTAATAATCTCATTTCTTTTCATGATTAAGCACCATAAACACATTCTACTCATTAGATAAATGATATTGATGCTTTGGTTTCATAACAAAAACTTCACTTTCTACCATTTTTAGAATTAAGTTCATTCATCAATTTGGAAAAATATAGGTTCACGTAATAATCTCCTTTCTTTTCATTATTTGGCACCAAAAGCTCGTTCTGCTCATTGGGATAAATAACATTGATGCTTTGGTTTCGTATAAAAAGCTTCACTTTCTACCATTTTATAGAATTAAAGTTTCACGTCAATTTGGACAAATACAGATTCACACAATAATCTCTTTTCTTTTCATAATTGGGTACCATAAACACAATCTCCACATTGAGACAAAGGATATTGATGCTTTGGTTTCATAAGAAAAACTTTTTCTTCCCACGATTTTTAGAATCAAAATTTGTGTGTCAATTAGGACAAACACAGATTCACATAATAATATCCTATTTTTTCATTTTTGGGCACCATAAGCTCATTCTGCTCTCGAGGATAAATGAAACTAATTCTTTGGTTTCATAGCACAGGCTTCACTTTTCACCATTTTTAGAATTAAAGTTCTCTGTCAATTGGGTCAAACACGGATTCGCATAATAATCTGCTTTCTTTTCTTGGCTGGGTGCCATAAACTCATTCTTCTCATTAGGATAAATGAATTGATGCTTTGGTTTCATAAGAAAACTTCACTTCGTGCCATTTTTTAGAATCAAATTTCGTTTGTCAATTGGGATAAACAAGGATTCACATAATAAACTTTTTTTTTTCATGACTGGGCACCATAAACACTTTCTTCTCATTGGGATAAATGATATTGATGCTTTGGTTTCATAAGAACAACTTCACTTTCTACCATTTTCACAATTAAACTCATCCATCGATTTGGACAAACACAGATTCATATAATAACTCCTTTCACTTCATTATTTGGCACCATAAGCTCGTTTTACTCATTGGGATAAATGACATTAATTCCTTGGTTTCATATAAATTGCTTCACTTTGCACCATTTTATAGAATTAAATTTCGTATGTCAATGTGGACAAACATAGATTCACACAATAATCTCCTTCATTTCCATAATTAGGCCCCATAAACACAATCTCTTTATTGGGATAAATAATATTGATGCTTTGGTTTCGTAAGAAAAACCTTTTCTTCTCGCCATTTTTAGAATTAAAGTTCGTATGTCAATTAGGGCAAACATGGATTCACATAATAATCTCCCTATTTTTCATGATTGGGTGCCATAAACTCATTCTTCTCATTAGGAAAAATGAATGGATGCTTTGGTTTCATAATATAAACTTCTCTTCCCACCACTTTTAGAATCAAAGTTTGTCTATTAATTTTGATAAACAAGGATTCAGGTAATAATCTCCTTTCTTTACACGATTAGAAATAATAAACTCTTTCCCCTTATTGGGATAAATGACATTGATGCTTTGGTTTCATAAGAAAACTTCACTTCCCACCATTTTTTAGAATCAAAGCTTATGTGTCAATTACGACAAACACAGATTCATGTAATAATCTCTTTTTTTTCTTGATTAGGCACCACAAACACATTTTCGTTATTGGGATAAATGATATTGATGCTCAGCTTCATAAGAAAAACTCCACTTCCTACCATTTTTTTACAATCAAAGTTCATCTGTTAATTGCAATAAACACGGATTCACGTAATAATCTATTTTTTTCATGATTGGGCACCATAAACACATTCTCTTCATTGGGATAAATGATATTAATGCTTTGGTTTCATAAGAAAAACTTCTCTTTTACCATTTTTGGAACTAAAGTTCATCTATCAATTTAGACAAACACAGATTCACATAATAATCTCATTTCTTTTCATTATTTGGCACCATAAGCTCATTCTACTCATTGGGATAAATGACAATCATGCTTTGGTTTCATACAAAAAGCTTTGCTCTCTACCATTTTATAGAATTATAGTTCGTATGTCAATTCGGACAAACACTGATTCACATAATAATTTTCTTTCTTTTCATGATTGGGCACCGTAAACACAATCTCCTCATTGGGATAAATGATATTGATGAGTTGGCTTCATAAGAAAAACTTCTCTTTCCATCATTTTTAGAATCAAAGTTCATCTATCAATTAGGATAAACGTGGATTCACGTAATAATCTCCTTTCTTTTCATGATTAGGAAACATAAACTATTGTCCTCATTGGGATAAATGACATTGATGCCATGGTTTCATCAGAAAAGCTTTTCTTTCAACCTTTTTTTAGAATCAAAATTCGTGTGTCTCAATAAGGACAAACAAGGGTTCATATAATAATCTCCTTTATTGTCATGTTTAGGCACCATAAGCTCGTTCTACTCATTGAGATAAATGACATTAATGCTTTGGTTTCACAAAAAAAGCTTCACTTTCCACCATTTTTAGAGTCAAAGTTTGTTTATCAGTTGAGACAAATATGGATTCACATAATAATGTCTTTTCCATTTATGATTGGGTTCCATAAACTCATTTTTTTCATTGGGATAAATGAATTGGTGTTTTTGTTTCATAAGAAAAACATCACTTCCCACCATTTTTTAGAATCAAAATTCATCTATCAATTAGGATAAACATACATCCATGTAATAATCTCCTTTGTTTTCATGATTGGGCACCATAAACACATTCTCCTTAATAGGATAAATGATATTGATGCTTTGGTTTCACAAGAAAAACTACACGTTCTGCCATTTTTAGAATGAAAGTTTGTTTGTCGATTTGGACAAACACAGAATCATGTAGTAATCTCCATCCTTTTCATTATTTCGCACCATAAGCTCATTCTACTCATTGAGATAAATGACATTAATGCTTTGGTTTCATACAAAAGCTTCACTTTCGACCATTTTATAAAATTAAAGTTTGTATGTCAATTTGGACAAGCATGGATTCACACAATAATCTCCTTTCTTTTCATGATTGGGCACCATAAACACAATCTCCTTATTGGGATAAATGATATTGATGCTTTGGTTTCATAAGAAAAACTTTTCTTCCCACCATTTTTAGAATCAAAGTTCGTCTATCAATTGGGATAACCACGGATTTATGTAATAATCTCCCTTTTTTTCATGATTAGGAGCCATAAACTTATTCTCCTTATTGGGATAAAAGATATTGATGCTTTCGTTTCATAAGAGAAGCTTTTCTTTCAACCTTTTTTTAGAATTAAAGTTCTTGTGTCAATTAGAACAAACACTGATTCAAATAATAATCTCCATTCTTTTCAAGTTTGGGTACCATAAGCTCGTTCTACTTATTAGGATAAATAACATTGATGCCTTGGTTTCATAAAAAAGCTTCACTTTGCACCATTTTTAAAATTAAAGTTTATTTTTCAATTGGGACAAGCAAGGATTCGCATAATAATCTGCTTTTTTTTCATGACTAGGTGCCAAAAGCTTATTCTGCTTATTGGGATAAATGAATTGATGCTTCGGTTTCATAAGAAAAACTTTGCTTCCCACCATTTTTTACAATCAAATTTTTTCTGTAAAATGGGATAAACATGAATTCACATAAAAATCTCCTTTTTTTTCATGATTGGCACTTTAAACAAATTCCCCTTAATCGGATAAATGATATTGATGCATCAGTTTCACAAAAAAAGCTTCACTTCCTACCATTTTTTACAATCAAAATTTATCAGTCAATTGGGATGAACACGAATTCGCATAATATCTACTTTCTTTTCATTATTAGGCACCATAAACATATTCTCCTCATTAGGATAAATGATATTGATGCTTTGGATTCATAATAACAACTTCACTTTCTACCATTTTTAGAATTAAATTCTTCTGTTGATTTGGACAAACATAGATTCACATGGTAATCTCTCTTCTTTTCATTATTTGGCACCGTAAGCTCATTCTACTCATTGGGATAAATGACATTGATGCTTTGGTTTCATACAAAAAGCTTCACATTCCACCATTTTATAGAATTAAAGTTTGTATGTCAATTTCGATAAACACGGATTCATATAATAATATCTTTTCTTTTCATGATTGGCACTAGAAACATAATCTCCTCATCGGGATAAAATGATGTTGATGAGTTGGTTTCATGAGAAAAACTTCTCTTCCCACCATTTATAGAATCAAAGTTCGTCTATCAATTAGGATAAATACGAATTCACGTAATAATCTCTTTTCTTTTCATGATTAGGAACCATAAACTCATTCTCCTTATTGGGATAAATGACGTTGATGCTTTGGTTTCACAAGAAAAGCTTTTCTTTTAACCATTTTTTAGAATTAAAGTTCATGTGTCAATTAGGACAAACACGGATTTCACATAATAATCTCCTTTCCTTCTAAGTTTGGGCACCGTAAGCTCATTCTACTCATTGGGATAAATGACATTGATGCTTTGGTTTCATAAAAAAAGCTTCACTTTCCACCATTTTTAGAGTCAAAGTTCATCTATTAATTGGGACAAACATGGATTTGCATAATAATCTCCTTTCTATTTATGATTAGGCACCATAAACTCATTCTCCTCATTGGGATAAATGAATTAGTGCTTTGGTTTCATAAGAAAAACATCACTTCCCACCATTTTCTAGAATCAAATTTCGTTTAAACATGGATTCACGTAATAATATTCTTTCTTTTCATGATTGGGCACCATAAACACATTCTCCTCATTGGGATAAATGATATTGATGCTTTGGTTTCATATGAAAAACTTCACTTTTTGAAACTTTTGGAATTAAAATTCATCCATCGATGTGGACAAACACAGATTCACATTATAATCTCTTTTTTTTCATTATTTGGCACCATAAGCTCATTCTGCTCATTGGAATAAATAACATTGACGGTTTGGTTTCATACAAAAAGCTTCGCTTTCCTCTATTTTATGGAATTAAAGTTTGTATGTCAATTTGCACAAACACAGATTCACACAATAATCTCCTCTCTTTTCATGATTGGGAATGATAAACACAATCTCCTCATTGGGATAAGTGATATTGATGCTTTAGTTGAATAAGAAAACTTCTCTTCCCACCATTTTTAGAATCAAAGTTTGACTATCAATTGGGATAACCACAGATTCGCATAAAAATCTCTTTTCTTTTCATGTTTAGGAATGCTAAACTCATTTTTCTCATTGGGATAAATGGCTTTGATGCCTTGGTTTCATAAGATAAGCTTTTCTTTCAACCATTTTTTGGAATCATTGTTTGTGTCTCAATTAGAATAAACACGGATTCACATAATAATCACTTGTCTCTTCAAGTTTGAGCACCATAAGATTGTTTTACACATTGGGATAAATGACATTGATGCTTTACTTTCATAAAAAAACTTATCTTTCCACAATTTTTAGAATTAAAGTTCGTCTATCAATGAGGACAAACATGGATTCATATATTAATCTCTTTTCTTTTCATGATTGTCATTATTAACTCATTCTCCTCATTGGGATAAATTAAATAATTTTTTGGTATCATAAAAAAAACTTCACTTCCTACCATTTTTTAGAATCAAATTTCATCTGTAAAATGGGATAGACATGGATTCATGAAATAATCTCCTTTTTTTTCATGATTGGGCACTGTAAACACATTCCCCTTATTGGGTTAAATGATATTAATGCTCTGGTTTCATAAGAAAAGCTTCACTTCTTTCATTTTTTACAATCAAAGTTCGTCTACCAATTGGGACAAACACAGATTTGCATAATAATCTCCTTTCATTTCATGATTGGGCACCATAAACACAATCTCCTCATTGGGATAAATTATATTAATGCTTTATTTTCATAATAAAAACTTTTCTTCCCACCATTTTTAGAATAAAATCTCGTTTATCAAATAGGATAAATGCAGACTCATATAATAATCTCCTTTTTTTTAATGATTGGGCACTATAAACACAATATCCTTATTGGGATAAATAAATTGATGCTTTGGTTTCATACGAAATACTTCACTTCCTACCATTCTTTAGAATCAAATTTTGTCTGTTAATTAGGATAAACATGGACTTACGTAATAATCTCTTTTCTTTTCATGTTTGGGCATCATAGGATCATTATACACATTAGGATAAATGACATCAATGCTTTGGTTTCATAAAAAAAGCTTCTCTTTCCATAATTTTTAGAATTAAAGTTCACCTATCAATTAGGATAAACATCGATTCACGAAATAATCTCGTTTCCTTCCATGATTGGGCAACATAAATGTATTCTCCTTTTTGGGATACATGATATTGATGCTTTGGCTTCATAATACAAACTTCACTTTTTGCCATTTTTAGAATTAAAGTTCGTTCGTCGATTTGGACAAACAAAGATTCACATAATAATCTCATTTCTTTTAATTATTTGGCACCATAAGCTCATTCTACTCATTGGGATAAATGACATTGATCCTTTTGTTTCATACAAAAAGCTTTATTTTCCACCATTTTATAGAATTAAATTTTGTATGTCATTTTGGACAAACACAGATTCACCTAATAATCTCCTTTCTTTTCATGATTGGGCAACATAAACACAATCTCCTTATTGGGATAAATGATATTGATGCTTTGGTTTTGTAATAAAAACTTTTTTGCCACCATTTTTTGAATCAAATCTCGTCTATCAAATGGGATAAACACAAATTCATGTAATAATCTCCTTCTTTTCATGATTGGGCACTTTAAACACATTCCCCTCATTGGGATAAATGATATTGATGCTTCGATTTCATAAAAAAATTTTACTTCCCACCATTTTTTGCAATCAAAGTTTGTCTGTCAATTGGGACAAATATGGATTCACATATAATCTCCTTTGTTTTCATGATTGGGCCCCATAAACACATTATCCTCATTGGGGTAAATGATATTGATGCTTTGGTTTCATAAGAACAACTTCACTTTGTACCATTTTTAGAATTATATTCGTCCGTCGATTTGGACAAATACAGATTCACATAATAATCTCATTTTTTTTCATATTTGGCACCATAAGCTCATTTTATTCATTGGGATAAAGGACATTCATGCTTTGGTTTCATATAAAAAGCTTCACTTTTTACCATTTTATAAAATTAAAGTTTGTATGTCAGTTTAGACAAAGACAGATTCATATAATAATCTCCTTTCTTTTCATGATTGGGCATCATAAACACAATCTCCTCATTGGGATAAATGATATTGATGCTTTGGTTTCATAATAAAAACTTTTCTTCCTACCATTTTTAGAATCAAAGTTCATCTATCAATTGGAATAAACATGGATTCACATAATAATCTCATTTCTTTCCATGATTAGGAACCATAAACTCAATTTCCTCTTTAGGATAAATGACTTTGATGTTTTGGTTTCATAAGAAAAAACTTTTCTTTCAATCATTTCTTAGAATCAAAGTTTGTGTGCCAATTAGGACAAACACGGATTCACATAATAATCTCCTTTCGTTTCATGTTTGGGCACCATAAGCTTATTCTAGTCATTCAAATAAATGACTTTAATGCTTTGGTTTTAAAAAAAAAGCTTTATTTTTCATGATTTTTAGAATCAAATTTCATCTATCAATTGGGATAAACATGGATTCACGTAATAATCTCTTTTCTTTTCATGATTGGGCACCAAAAACACATTCTCCTCATTGGGATGAATGATATTGATGCTTTCGTTTCATAAGAAAAACTTGACTTTCTACCATTTTTGGAATTACAGTTCATCCGTCAGTTTGGACAAACACAGATTCATGTAATAATCCGCTTTCTTTTCATTATTTGGCATCGTAAGCTCGTTCTACTCATTGGGATAAATGACATTGATGCTTTAGTTTCATAGAAAAAGCTTCACATTCCACCATGTTATAGAATTAAAGTTCATATGTCAATTTGGATAAATACAGATTCACACAATAATCCCTTTTCTTTTCATGATTGGGCACCATAAACACAATCTCCTTATGGGATGATATTGATGCTTTGGTTTCATAAGAAAAACTTCTTTTCCCATCATTATTTGAATCAAAGTTTGACTATCTATTGGGATAAACATGGATTCACATAATAATCTCCTTTTTTTTTCATGATTATGAGCCATAAACTTATTCTCCTTATTGGGATAAATGACATTGATGGTTTGGTTTTATAAGAAAAGCTTTTCTTTCAACCATTTTTTGGAATCATAGTTCGTGTGTCAATTAGGATGAACACTGATTCACATAATAATCTCTTTTCTTTTCATGTTTGGGCACCATAAGATCATTCTACACATTGGGATAAATAACATTGATTTTTTGGTTTCATCAAAAAAGCTTCTCTTTCCATAATTTTTAGAGTTAAAGTTCATCTACCAATTGGGACAAACATGGACTCGCATAATAATCTCCTTTCTTTTCATGATTGGGCACCATAAACTTATTCCTCTCTTTTAGATAAATGAATTGATGCTTTGGTTTCATAAGAAAACCTTTACTGCCAACTATTTTTTAGAATTAAATTTTATCTGTCAATTGGGATAAACACGGATTCACATAATAATCTCTTTTTCTTTCATGATTAGGAACCATAAACTTATTCTCCTTATTAGGATAAATGACATTAATGCTTTCGTTTCATAAGAAAAGCTTTTCTTTCAACCATTTTTTAGAATCAAAGTTCGTGTGTTAATTTGGACAAACATGAATTTACATAATAATCTCCTTTCTTTTCATGTGTGGGAACCATAAGCTTGTTCTGCTTACTAGGATAAATGACATTGATTATTTGGCTTCATAAAAAAAGCTTCACTTTCCACTATTTTATAGAATTAAAGTTCGTTTGTTAATTTGGGCAAACACAGATTCACATAATAATCTCCTTTCTTTTCATGATTGGGCACCAAAAACACAATCTCCTTATTGGGATAAATGATATTGATGCTTTGGTTTCATAAAAAAAGCTTCACTTTCAACCATTTTTAGAATTAAAGTTCGTCTGTCAACAGAGACAAACCCGAAGCCGCACAATAATATGCTTTCTTTTCATGACTAGGTGCCATAAACTTATTCTCCTCATTAGGATAAATGAATTAATGCTTTGGTTTCATAAGAAAAACTTCACTTCCCACCATTTTTTAGAATCAAATTTTGTCCGTCAAATGGGATAAGCATGGATTCAGGTAATAATCTTCTTTCTTTTCATTATTGGGCACCTTAAACACATTTCCCTCTTTGGGATAATTGATATTAATGCTTCAGTTTGATAAGAACAACTTCACTTCCTACCATTTTTTACAAACAAAGTTTGTTTATCAATTAGGACATAGTAATCTCTTTTCTTTTCATTATTTGGCACCATAAGCTCATTCTACTCAATAGGATCAATGACATTGATGATTTTGTTTCATACAAAAAGCTTCACTTTCCACCACTTTATAGAATTAAAGTTCGTATGTCAATTTAGACAAAGACGGATTCACATAATAATATCCTTTCTTTTCATGATTAGGCACCATAATCACAATCTTCTCGTTGGGATAAATGATATTGATGCTTTGGTTTTATAAGAAAAACTTCTCTTTCCACCATTTTTTTTGAATCAAAGTTTGACTATCAATTGGGATAAACATAGATTCATGTAATAATCTCCTTTCTTTTCATGATTAGGAACCATAAGCTCATTCTCTTTATTGGGATAAATGGCCTTGATGCTTTGGTTTCATAAGAGAAGCTTTTCTTTCAACCATTTTTCGGAATCATTGTTTATGTCTTAATTAGAACAAATACGGATTCACATAATAATCTCTTTTTTTCCCATGTTTGAGTGCCATAAGATCATTTTACACATTGGGATAAATGACATTGATGCTTTGCTTTCATAAAAAAACTTATCTTTCCATAATTTTTAGAATTAAAGTTCATCTATCAATTAGGACAAACACGGATTCACCATAAGAAGAAAAACTTCACTTCCCACCATTTTTTAGAATCAAATTTCAGAATAAACATGGATTCACAAAATAATCTCTTTTCTTTTCATGATTGGGCACCATAAACACATTCCCCTTATTTGGTTAAGTGATATTAATGCTTCAGTTTCATAAGAAAAACTTCACTTCTTACTTTTTTTACAATCAAATTTCGTCTACCAAATGGGACAAACACGGATTCACATAATAATCTTCTTTCTTTTCATGATTGGGCAGCATAAACACATTCTCCTCATTGGGATAAATGATATTGATGCTTTGGTTTCATAAGAAAAACTTCCCTTCTTACCATTTATGGAATTAAAGTTTGTCCATCAATTTAGACAAACACATATTCACATAATAATCTCTTTTTTTTTTTCATTATTTAGCACCATAAGCTCATTCAACTCATTGGGATAAAACACATTGATGCTTTGGTTTCATGCAAAAAGCTTTACTTTCCACCATTTTTTAAAATTAAAGTTCGTATGTCAATTTGGTCAAACACGGATTCACACAATAATCTTCTTTCTTTTTAAGATTGGGCACCATAAACACTTTCCCTTCTTTGGGATAATTGATATTAATGCTTCGGTTTGATAAGAACAACTTCACTTCCTACCATTATGACTTCCTACCATTTTTTACAAACAAAGTTCATCTATCCAATGGGACATAATAATTTCCTATCCTTTCATGATTGGGCACTATAAACACAGATTCACATAATAATCTCCTTTCTTTTCATTATTTGGTACCATAAGCTCATTCTACTGATTGGGATAAATGACATTGATGTTTTGGTTTCATACAAAAAGCTTCACTTTCCACCACTTTATAGAATTAAAGTTTGTATGTCAATTTGGATAAACACGGATTCACACAATAATCTCTTTTTTTTTCACGATTGGGCGCTATAAACATAATCTCCTTATTGGAATATATGACAATGATGAGTTGTTTTCATAAGTAATACTTCTCTTCGCACCATTTTTAGAATCAAAGTTCATCTATCAATTGGGATTACTACGGATTCATAAAATAATCTCCTTTCTTTTCACAACTGAGAACCATAAACTCATTCTCCTCATTAGGACAAATGGCA
>JBBYHM010155679.1:0-36202 GCA_038381775.1 Adansonia rubrostipa
TTTCCTAACACGAATAATAAATTTGCATTATGAATTATTATTTTAGGAATTTGTAATTAGATGCCATATGTTGAAACCGAATAAAAATTAAAATTCAAGTTAACACATAATTAATAAGGTACCGATTTTTGAGATAACGAGAGGGTCGATCTTTGCTTGTGATTGTAACTGACTCTCAAACCCTTTTATATGATCTTTGGTATGATCATGGGCCTCAGGGTTAGTATTCTAGGGTTTCATAACCCTCAAAATACAAACTCTGATAGGTGAGCAATCTCACTATGCCCAAATAGATTGTTGGCGACTCTAAATAAATAGTCATGTCGTAATGACTATTTTGGGCTAAGTCAAGTGAGCGATTAACCTCAGCCACCCAATCCCCAAAGATAAGAAAATCTCAATAATGATATGGCCTATAGAAATAAGAAAATATAAAGTGGTGATTTAACAAATATAAGAGAGAAGACCATTTAAGTCGAGGTTTGGTTAGGATTCGTATCCGAGACATATTACGACAGCTTGGCAACTCCACTAGGGACATCTAGAGATTCAGGCCTAAAATTAATTATGTGTTAACTATATTTCAATTAATTCGGTTTCAATTGGTATTTAATTTACATTCCTTTTTCTAAAAATTTCCTTTTTCATTATATTAATATTTATTTTGCACTAATCTTTTTGTGTTTGCTTTTGTCTTTTGGGGATTAGAGTAGTGGGTTTTATTTTTTAATGTTGTGTCATAAAAAGGTTAATTTGTCCTCTCACATTCACTATGCACATTGTGCAATAGTTTCTCTTCTATCAGATATGGAGGGGGCATAGGTACCTAATATTTTAGGAGGAGGTAAAGTAGCTCTGACTTCTGAGGTGTTAGCCTTCATTTAGGCTAGCAAAAAGCCTATCAAGTGTAGATTCTTATGCCTGCCTAAGGTGTTAGCCTTGTTACGGACATGGAAGACATACCCATTCAAATTAAACCTATTCCGACATGGATCCACGATGGATAAGGATAAGGTGCATTGTTAGTCCTTTTAGGGCTCGAGGAATTGAAGAACCTAATTAGAGGACTGACATAAACCACATATAGTGAACCATACTAACATCCTAGTCAAAGCCATGCCCGATTTTAGATGGCACCAAAATTAAGAACAAATGAAGGGACAGTTATCTTTTCCTTTTTTTTTTATTTTTACTTTTAATTTCTTGTTCGAATGATTTGCGATTTCTATTTACCTTGTCTGAATAATTTACGATTTTCATTATTTTGAACTTTTATTTGAACTTAATATTTCCTAAGGATACTACTCGTTTTTTCCTTTTTGGAGCAATTTTCATCTCTCATATGTATACAGGAATGCTGGCTTTAAAAAGAATTATAACTTAGATTAATTTTTATTTAATTTTATGGTGGAACCAATACATGCAGTGATTATTTCAAAGGAATTTAAAGAGGTCCATTCTGATCAACCAAAAATGGGATAGAGACTGTGTAACGAAAGGTTTTGTGTCAGAGTTGCCTAAGATCATACATTTAGACCTTCGCCAAAATAATTTGAGAGAGTTAGCCAAAATATGAGATTAGTGGGGGAGTGCAAAGCGAACTCGATTTATAGAAAAGTATGGATAGATTGCTCTCTCACTTAAAATACACATAGATTAATAGTTAGTCAAGCGTATGATTGAGTTTTGGGATCCATCATTTTGATGTTTTTCATTCAATCGACATAACTTGACTTCCACTATGGAAGAGATATCAACTCTTCTCGGGCTTGGGCCATTAGAGATGAGAACCGTCTATTGCAAAGAGCATAATTTGACCAGCTTTCGTAAAAGATTGCGTCAAGTTTTAGATCATGAATTCAAAGCTGACCACCACTACATAGAGCAGAAAGGGAGCACCTATGTCATTTCATGGCAGTATCTATGAAAATATATCCAAGTGCGATTCGACATTGAGAAGGCTCTAGATGCATTTCCTCTTGCTATATATGGGATGGTTTTCTTCTCGAGAGTGTTGGGACACGTTGAAGTGACGGTAATGGATTTATTTAATCGATTGAAAAGAAACATGCACCTAGCTCCAACAATTTTAGCTGACATAATTAGAGCACTCAATGCATGCTGAAAAGAGGGTCAAGGAGATTCTTTAGAAGTGCTTTGTTATTATATATCAGGGCTTGAAGTTATTTCTAGGCCAAAGGGGTAGCTAAAGTTAAACCCTACTTTCCATATTTTGTTCCTCTTTAAGAATTCATAAAAAAAGAATGGCCCAAGTCTGGAACTAAGAAACAATGGGTTTAGACGCTAAAAAACTTAGCTTCTTCTGATGTAACTGAGAAGGCACCATGGTTTCCACCAAAATGCTTTGTGTATGAATGTAGTAATTTGCTATATGTACCTTTACTCAAAATATAGGGCACCGTGAGTTATGAGTTATGAGCCACTGTTGGTCCAAAGACAATATAGGTCATAGCAATTCATCCCCATGACTTCAAATTTGGCTGGTGTTGACTTGGAATATCAGGGTGAGGATTTTAAAATGTCACTTCAGATAGCCTCCTTATAATAAAGAGAAAGTTATGAGTCAAGATTAAGTGCATACATGGTTAAAACCACTCTAGGGTATGAAGCTTAGAAAAGAGATTAAGGTTGTGACATAATTATTCTTGGCTCAAATGGAACCATTCCTTAAGTATCTATTTAGCCGAAACCTGTCATGCCATCTGAGATCGATTTAATTAAAAAGGGAGCTGCTAGAGAGTGAAAAAAATGCGTGACAAAAATCACCAGCTTCAAGAAGAAGTTGCCTATTTACGAATGAAGATGGAAGCAAAAGCAAAAGAAGTTAAAAAAAGGAAAAAAAGTACAACTTAATAAAGAATGACTGGGTCAAATAAAACAAGAAAATGAAACTTATTGAGATATCCAGTAGTTCCAATGGCACTGCTAAGGTGATGAAAGAAGAAATGCACAAGCTTAATGAAGAGTTAAAAGCATAAAAGACTAAAGCTTTGGAAGAAAAAACAGGTAAACTATTTTTGAAAAAGAAAAAACAGAGCATGCTGGTACACATCTCCAATTAAGAAGGTCTATGGAAAAGAATAAGCGACTCCAAGTTGCCTTGGATCGAGAGCATGGAAGGATATCTTAACTGCTTGAGGAAAGATAAGGTCTCATTATAACTTTTGCACAAATAGGATTAGAATTACAATGCAGGGGAGATGGTATTCGTGCCTTGGTGAATGCCTACCGTGATCTAGATGCATATTGGGATAATAGACTATGTTGGGTTGAAGATGATGGTAGACGATGGGCAGCTAATTCTTTTGGCTGACAAATGTACATAGATCATCTTATGGAGCAGATCCACTCAGCTGTCGTCCAAGCAAGGAAAATGGTAGAGAGGATTAGAGACTTACAAATGCAAATTAATCCTATAGGATGATATGGGCATGTTGTACTTTAATTTTTAGATGAAGCTCAAAAAAGATTTGATCAAATTAGGAATTTCCTTGGATGTAATCCCTACATGATCAATGATGTGAACATGTAATTTGTCACAAAGTTAATGAAAACTTTTTGAGTTCAGAATCTTCAGTTAAAGTAGGCATCCCTACAAGTGCATTCATATACTCATACCATATATACATTTGCCCATACATATACATACATACGTACATACATACATGATGATTAATTTCATTAGTTCATAAGTGAAAATTAATTGACTAAAAAATATGGAATTGTTAAGGTCAACATTTCAAACTTAGAAAGACTAACTCAACCACTGCCCACTCATCGATACCATACTAGACTTAAAATAAGAAGAATGGTTGAAGATCACTTGGCAAGATTAGAGAGATTAGAAGAAAGTCATCAATAGGCTAGGACGCCATGCTGAAAAGGCAAAAAGAGCTACAAGCTTAGATCGCAAGGATAATGAAGTTGTTAGTGGCAAGGGAGCCAGTTCATCAATAGCTAAAGATAAATACTGATACTCTTATCGGGGGATCTGAGGGTACCAGTTGAGGAACAAACAATTAATGCTCAGAATGCACAACCAACCAATATCCAAAATCTACAACAAAATGTCCTAGCTACCAACCCACCAGTCATTATCATTAATCCTAATGCCCTTTCATAAAGGGTAGGTGCAAGAACTGCAGTCATCCACTAAGAATTTGCAAGCCCTAGCATCGATGAAGATTAAAAGCATAAATAGAAGGGTAAAAATAGGCTGAAGTAGAGATAGAAAAAGGGAAACTATAGCTTCTTAAGAGGAGGCTAGAGGCCATTGAAAGGATCGAAATTACATAGTAGTGTGGATGTTAAGGACCTCAATTTAATATCAGATTTAGTCTTCCTATTGAAATTTAAAATGCCTAAGTTTGAAAAGTATGAAGGCACTACTTCCTTTCAAGCATACATTAAAATGTTCGTTAAGAAAATGGCTGGTTATGCCTAGAACAATAAGCCGTTGATTCACTATTTTTAAGAACGTTGTTTAGATTTGTGATAAGATGGTACAATGATCTGAACCGCACTCAAATTCAATGCTGGACTAATTTAGCTAATGCCTTTCTTTAATAGTATAAACATATGGTTGAATGGGTGCCTGATAGACTAACTCTTTAGAATATAAAGAAGAAGTCTATAAAATCTTTTAAAGAATATACATAAAGAGGGAGAGACATGGCTTCACAAGTTCAACCTCTCTTGATTGAGAAAGAAACCATGATGCTATTTGGAAGGACTTTGCATCCCCCTTATTATGATAAATTAGTGGGGAATGCAGTCAAGAATTTTATTGATCTTGTTATTTCAGAAAAGATGATTGAAACAACTATAAAGGCTGGTAGAATCATGACTGAAGAGTCTTCTACTAGAAAGAAGCCAGGGATAGGAAATAAAAAGAAAAAACTCTGCCTGTTAAATACACCAGTCAACCTTACTGTCAAGAAACTCGTCCATATTACTAAAACCAAAAACAACAAACCCAAAATACCTACTCTCTTAACATACCCAGAGCACCTCATTCAATATCACCTCAAACCACTACTTTAAACCTTTTTCCATAAAACCAACCAAGATTCAATGTTAATCTATCAGCCAAAAGAGCAACCAACCTAGATCTTGCTATGAACCCCTTTCTTACTCATTAAGAAAATGTTTGATAAACTTTTTATGGATCGATTAGTGCCTCCAATCTTCCCTAAACCATATGAAGGAAATTACCCTAGTCGGTATGACCAAAATCTACACTATGAGTATCATGCAGTAGTAGGTCACTCGATCAAAAACTATACAACCTTTAAGCAAAAGGTTTAAAGTCTTCTTGAGAAGGGTGCCTTTTGAATTTGTAATGGCTCAACACCTAATGTGGCATTAAATCCCTTACCAGATCATACCAAACCTAAGATTAATGCTCTGATTACTGAAAAAGAAAATCAAAAGAAGTTAAAAGTCTAAGAAATTAGGACTTCTATGGCAAGCTTTTGATTCATTGTTTTCAAAAAAGTTATTTAGATCTTTGCTAAGATGGTACAATGATCTGAACCGCACTCAAATTCAATGCTAGACTAATTTAGCTAATGCCTTTTTTCAACAATATAAACATATGGTTGAATGGGTGCCTGATAGACTAACTCTTCAGAATATAAAGAAGAAGTCTATAAAATCTTTTAAGGAATATACACAAAGATGGAGAGACATGGCTTTTTAAGTTTAACCTCTCTTGACTGAGAAAAAAACCATGATGCTATTTGTGAAGACTTTACCTCCTCTTTATTATTATAAATTGGGAGGGAATGCAACCAAGAATTTTGTTGATCTTGTTATTTCAAGAGAGATAATTAAAAAAACTATAAAGGCTGGTAGAATCATGACTGAGGAGTCTTCTACTCGAAAAAAACCAAGGATAAGAAAGAAAAAAAAGAAGCTTTATTTGTTAAATACACCAGTTAACTGTACCGTTAAGGACCTCATCCGTATTACTAAAACTAAAGATAATAAACCCAAAATACCTACTCTCTTAACATGCTTGAGCACTTCTTTCAACATCAGCTCAGAGCACTACTTTAAACCTTTTTCCATAAAACCAACCAAGATCCAATGTTAATCCACCAGTCCAAAGAGCAGACCAACCTAGATCTCACTATGAACCCCTTTTTTATTCATTAAAGAAATGTTTGATAAACTTTTTGTGGCACGATTAGTGCCTCTAATCTTTTCCAAACCATATGAAGGAAATTACCCTAGTTGGTGTGACCTAAATCTACACTATGAGTATCATGCAGTAACAGGTCACTCGATCAAGAACCGTATGACCTTTAAGCAAAAGGTTCAAAGTCTTCTTAAGAGGGCTGCCTCTTGATTTAACAATGGCTTAACACCTAATGTGCCAACAAATCCCTTACCAGATCATACCAAACCTCGGATTAATTCTCTGGTTACTGAAGACAAAAATCATAAGAAGTCAATAGTTTAAGAAGTTAAGACTTCAATGGCCAGCTTTTGATTCATTATTTACAAAAAATTATTTAGATCTATGCTAAGATGGTACAATAATCTGAATCACACTCAAATTCAATGCTGGACTGATTTAGCTAATGCCTTTCTTTAACAATATAAACATATGGCTGAATGGATGCTTGATAGACTAACTCTTTAGAATATAAAGAAGAAGTCTATAAAATCTTTTAAAGAATATACACAAAGATGGAGAGAGATGGCTTCTCAAGTTCAACCTCTCTTAACTAAGAAAGAAACCATGATACTATTTATGAGGACTTTACGTCCCCATTATTACAATAAATTAGTAGGGAATGTGTAGACACCTTATTTTGTCCAAGCCTTTTTTTTAGCAATCTGGAGCACGAATATGAAAGAGGGTGATGTCGCTCAGTAAAAAAGTATTTTGAGAAGATCAAGAAGGCCTATGGATCATATCAAAGTTAAATGCAAAGATGTGGCATCAAAAGACATAGTTTAAGGTGCTCGGGGATAAAATATATAAAAAAATTCATAATTTTTCTTGAATATATTGATACATGGTTCTCATGTATCGATACAATGCTCCAACATGCCAAAAATTTGAAATGTCTTTATTTATATCAATACAACATGTAAATGTATCGATACAAGAGCTCATGTATCGATTCTATGCCATGACAAGACCAAAACATGCATTCTGTAAAGAATTGTATCGATACATATCATCATGTATCGATACAATGGTTCATAGTATCGATACAATGATTATTGTATCGATACATTCAAGGTTTTTAAACCAAATGTATCGATACATTATGCAATGTATCAGTACACACTGGCTATTTTCCATGATCCAGGCATTTTTTACTCATCTACAATCATTGTATCGATACATTCTAGGCTTTTAAACCAAATGTATCGATACATTCTACAATGTATCGAACACACTGGCCATTTTCCATGATTCAGGCATTTTTTACCCGTCTACCATTGATCCAACACTCGATTTTAACTTATTTCTTTGCACCAAGAAAGATCAAAACCCATATTCAATTATGAATTTAAACTTTTGAATTAATAAAAACATTTTTTTGAAGTCTAAATTAGATCAAAAGGGCCAATGTCACATGATCACCCTACTCCTCCATAGTTATTGACCAATATAACCATTAATCACCCTATTTGATGAAAATCATTTCAGCATTTAAACCAGCCACCCTATGCCCATCACACTGGTAGCAAGTTGCTCCCTACAGCCACTCTATAGGCACCATGCTGACATCACTTTGTCCCCCTTGAGAAATGACCAAAAACACCTCTAAATTGGCTCTAAAATGCTGGTATAAATAGACCACTTCTATCTTAGCTAAAAAAAGTTAGATTCCAGCTCATTTTCAGCTTCATAAACACATTCTTACACCAAGAGAACCAGTCTCGTAGCTCTTCACTTAGCACCTAAAAACAGCCCTAAGACACTAACTCTTAACATTACACATTCTAAAAATCACCGTTATCCATACAAAAACCAAAACCTTATTGTTTCTCTCTTTTTCTTGCTTATTAACAACAAGAAAAAGAGGAAAATTCAAGCCACCTCTGTTGCTCCAACTATTTAGCCAAAAATTAAAGTTTGTTGGTATAACTTCTTACTCTATCACTTACCTTTTTTATTTTTTAGCATCTTCATCATTTTAGTGAGCTCTCCATGCTTCCATCACCCTTTTAGGATTATCATGCACTATTATGGCTTTTGGTTGTGGTAGTTTAAGATTTGGATGCCTTAATGCCCTTTTGATGTGCAAAATACCTTATTTCATCCTTATTAGTTTGATATCTCTTGCTCATGCATTTTATGCCATATCCATGCATCTTGTTGTCCTTAATCCATGTATGATTCATTATCCTAACATATTTCAAGCACATTTATACATTAGCTTGCATGAATCATTGTCATTTTCAGCATCCATAACATTTTCTTGTCAAAATGCATAACATTTTCTTTGTCTAGACCATTAGTGAAGTTAGCATCCCTGTTCATGTTATGTGCCATCCGCTTATATGTTTGTGGTCTTCCCTTTGTCAAAATGCATGTTTGACGGCTATCTAAAACTGATTTTCAAAACCTCCCTAAGCCAAGATGTTAACCTTAACAATGAGGACAAGCATGAGCTTAGAATTTTCATTAAAGTTAGCATAAAAAAATCTTAGAGAAAATTAAGTTTTCTCGATCTAGAATCTTGATTAAACGAGCTCAAATCTTCTAATTTCCCAACAAAAATGGCCTTGCACTCTTTTTCAAAATGTGCATGCCTTGTTTTTGATTTAAAACCTTAAGTGGTATGATCAATAGGCTATTTCATTGTCTCAAACTACTCTGGGACTATGCAAATAAGTTTGTGATACTCATGCCACTCTTTCCCTTCAGTCATGGAGGTTTGAATGTCAATGACTCGAGTTTGGACTCGTAAACATAAAGAAAATAAGAAATATCCCCTGCTTTGCTTTGTCCCTGACTGGCAGCACAACTGTTGCATATTGAAAAATCACTTTAAAATCCTAATGATTTTCCATGAATTTTTTGATATTTTCCTCTCAAAGTTTGTCGAATTATCTTTAAAATAGTGTCTTATTCACCCCTAAATCATTTCGGATGAGAGAGTTATGATTTTTTAAATCTAAACTGTCCAAAACCTCTAGAATCCGAACATGTATTCTAGTTGGGCCATTCAAACCCACTAAATGATTTTTCCAAAATTTTCAAACATTTGTCCCAAAAGATTCATGAAATTTCCTTTTCAAAAAGGTATCGCTTGTAATTTTTTGATACCAAATGAGTCTGAGGTGATTTTTCAAACTTTGACACACCTTGTCCCTCATATGCTCTGCCAGTAGCATGATCAATTTGAACTTGAAAATTTATTTACTTAGAAAGTGACTTTTTGGGATATTAGGAACACTTTTATATTAACCCTCATTAAGTTATGTTTCTAATGGTGTCTTGTCCACCCTCTAAAGCCTTAAAACCAATTTAGAATAAATTTGAGAAGCAAGATAGTGTGATCCTATCCCTTGTTTTCTATTATGGTCAAAATTGAGTTGTGTTGCTGAGCTTTATCTTGATACATTTGAATTCACTATAGCACCCTGATCAGCCTCGAGAACATGCTTTGACCTCCCACAACCTTGTATAAAGGCATAAACATACTTTACATCTTTGCCATCCTTGTTCACAATAATTTCTTTTGCCAAAAGTTGTCAAAATGCTCACTCGTTTTCTAAATCACAAAGTTTTGTCAATTTAAATTTTCCAACTTGTCTTCTCTAAAGAGTGTCAGACGTGTCACTTTTAGGGATACTCCAACCCTGATCTTTTGAGGGGATACTCCAACCTAGCTTTTTAAAATTATCGAGATTGAAAAATCTTCCTTTGTCAAAATGATTTATTATCCATGGGGATACTCTAACCCTGCCTTCTGAGGGGATACTCTAACCTCATTTTTCAAATTGTCAAGATTTAAAAATCTTCCTTTATCAAAATTATTTGTCATCCATGAGGATACTCCAACCCCATCTTTCTAAGGGGATATTTCAACCCTATCTTTCAATTACGATTAAATTTATCTCCTTCTAGAACTTCCATGAATATGTCAAACATACCTCGTTTAATCAAGAAACCCAGATGCATCTCAAAAATTATCGATTCGATTATTCTCAGATAATCGATGCCAATTGTAAGATAAATTCCAATAGTCCATCCATTTTTGTTATCATTGCATTGAATGAACCATGTTATGTTACTTCATTTATTGCCTTACTAACATATTTCTTTGTGATGATTATTTGCATACATGTTTTCCAATCATTTCAAATAAAACTAAGTAATATTCTGCATAGGTGTCTCTGTAGTGCCCAATGTAGAATATTCCATTTTCAAAGTAAAATCCAAAGGTCATTTTTGCTGAAAATCTCTATATTCCCCATCTCTCCAGGGCGTATATGAGATTAAATATTTTCATCAAAACTTAGATTTGTATTTCTATAAACTTCATGCATTAAAAGGGGGTTATATCAAAATAGTGATGAGTTAAGATTGAAAAAATCAAAATAGTGATGAGACATAGCTAGTAAGGTACCAATTTCGGGCGTCATGAAGAGGTTTATCCCTCATCGTGCGTAACCAACTTTCGAACCCAATGATAAATCTTTGTACTACGTAAACCACGGGATTGATGTTTTGAGTTTCGTAACTCAAAACATAGGTTTCAATAGGCATTCGATCATGCCTAGCCCTAAATGATCGGTGGCGACTCCATGCGTTGGCCATGTCATAATGGTCATCCGAGAGTAATAAGATGAGCAATTCATCTTATCAACCCCTTCACTGTATCACAAGTTGAGAATCCATACATTCTCGTTCCCATCACATCGTAAAAGAAAAGTCTTAATCAAGAAGACATTTCCAAGTCAGGAAAATATTTTAAGTCATATGCATCCATCGATCTGCAAGGATCCACCTCGGGGTACATTGTGATAGCTTGGCGACTCCACTAGGGACTGTATAGAGAGTTAGACCAATAACTAGCCGTGTCTTGCTAGGTTCTTGGTTCTTTTGATCTTTGGTCATTATTTAACTATGACCTTTTTTTCGTTTTGTCAACTAATCTTTTGTTTTGCATGATTGTCAGGATTGTCTTATTTTCAAATAATCATCAGTTTAATAAAAATGGTAATATGGTAGTAAACAAAAAGGTTTAATCGTTTCCTCATCACACACCACGCTCTTGCATGTGCATTAGTTCCCACCAAACTCCATGGTGTGGTTATAACCCAATCATTAGGAGGAAGTGAGCTATCTGCCTTTGTGAGTAACCTTCTGTATAGGCAGGGTAATAACTTCCAGGATGTAAATTACCTATGTCTCTCGTGAGTAACCCTCTGCATTTGTATAGGGAAATACATGCAATGGATTGAACCCATTTCGCTAAACCCGCGATGGGTCTAGGATTGGGGTCCTTCGACTGTCCTTACTGGATGGAAGAGCAATTTGGATACCTATTTAGGCATCAATTTAAACCTCATATGGTGAGCCCTACGAGCTAAACCATGTCAAACCATATCGGTACGCTGCTAGAATACCTGGTGAATAGGGTCACTCGGTGAAACATTCCTAACCTTTACTCTTAATTACCATAATTATGTAGGTAACAATGAGTATATAATTGTCATCTGCATATGCATTTTTATCATTTATCAAGGCATGGCATCGTGCTGCTTGAACGATGGCTAACCTTTATATAAATAAGTGACGATGAACAAAAACCATTGTTCACAATGTCTTATACTGTAAGCCATTATGCTGTCCGAGTCATGGCTTAATGCGAATCTGCACTAGTGGTAATAAATGAATATTACTACTGGTCGATTATTTTTTTGTCAAAATAAGATATTGCATCACCTCATTAAGGGCAGATTGCATCTTGGTATGCTAAAATGCTGACCGTTTCTCATCTTACCACCTTGGTTGAGACATGTTATGATTTTTTTTTTGTTCTGATGTTCTTAAATTCTTTATTTCCTTACATTTGTCTCTTATATGTTCCACTAACTTATTTTAACTTTGTTTGTGTTTTGGTGCATGCATCATTTCATCATAACCATCATGACTATCATCATTTTAGGACAATTATTCTACCTTGGTGTTCAGCAAGGGGCATCATTTATGGAGCAACAGCTTATCTTAACTATGGAGTCCTTTGAAAACATCAAAACATGGTCAAAAGGTCACCAATGTCAAGACAAGGACATTCTAAAGCCTAACTACATCTCAGAAATACATGAAGAGGTCAAGATTAGTTTTCATCACAATGATTGTCGGGAACTGAGGCACATTTGGGACAAATGGGATAGCAGCATGAAAAAAGTCTTCACTAAAAAGTATAGGGATATAGCTCTCTTACTTTGAGTTTAGTTGGATGATGGCTTGTTGCGAGTAGTGACTTAATTCTAGAATCTGGCCTACTGATGTTTCACCTTCAACCAACAAGGTTTAGTCCCTACCATTGATGAGTACACAGCCCTGCTCAACATAGAAAGGGCCAAATCAGACTAGATTTATTGCAAGGACTAACGCCTCTTTCGTTCAAGAAAAGGTTGAGGCAAATTCTTGGAGTCACAAAAGCATGGGTTGACAATCACGTCAAAGTAAAAAAAAGTAGCCAATGCATCTCTTGGGCCAGCTGGAAAGAGGCAATGGTAAATCTTTCTGATCAAAAGAAAGCTCAAGATGTCTATGCTTTGGCAATCTAGGGGCTCATTATATTCCTAAAGATATTGGGTTATGTAGAAGCAGTAGTCACAGATTTATTTTCTCGCCTATATTGCAAAATTAACCCTGCTTCCACCATCATCGCTGAAACCATCCGCTCCTTCAGCTTTTGTAAAAGAGCGAGAACATGAAGGTTTATCGGGTGTGCACCATTGCTCCAGATATGGCTCCTAGGTCATCTTTGTGTTAGGAAAGGGAGAGTCAAGCAAAATTTCTTCTTTAAGAAAAGTGTTATTTCGACGGCATTAGAGGAAGAATGTCATTAAGATAAGATAGAAAAGCATTGGGTCGAGGAATTACAAAATGTCAAGGAGGGAAAAATCACATGGAGAGCTCTATGGGTGTTCCCTCAGTCGATTGTGTATAGATATGGAGACTACACTTGCGTATCGCTATTGAGATTATAGGGAAATACCAGTGCCAACAATTCATCCCATTCTTTGAAGATTGAGACATTGGGATTTTGAATATGGAGTTAGCACCTCACTGAACAAGTTCAGATGGCTCAACGAGAGGGGGATGACATGATTGAAGTAGCTCGATCCATAAGGCAGACATCATACCTATTGGAGATTGTGAGCAATGACTTTTAGGTTTTCTTGACCGTATGATTACATAATGTAATCATGTTAGATACTTTCAGATGTAATCATGTCATAAAGGAAAAAAACCTTTTGTGACTCTATGAATGATGTTATTGACGAAGCTATTCCAAGAATCAATTGTCTAAAATGCATATGCATATTTAATTTCATCATTTTTCATTGCACTTGCATCAATCATTCATTATCTTAACTTGTCATTACATCATAAATGCTCATCAATGAATACATTTTTAAAAAGTCTAATACTAGAATTGGCCCATAAAATTGCAAGGGATTTCAACATCAATCAAGAACACAAAACCTTACATCATGCACTGCTACAACACACGACACTGTAAGCAAATCATGGAGAGTGATCATGAAGCTCGTATTAAGTGACTTGAGCTAATGGTTAAGGAATCACAAGATCAGATGCTTCATCAGCAAACGAAATGCAAAATCAAATTGCAAAACTTATGGAACTAATGACCACCTCTATGAAAGAAAAAGGGCAAGCTAGCACTACTGAAGTAAGGAATGATCCTCCCAACGTTGAAAGTTTCCCTGCCAATAATCCAGAACCTGCCCAAGGGGAACCTAGAAAAGAACAACAGCCCACTCCTACACTTGCTGCTCAGGCCCTGCCAGTTATCTACCTAAATCCTATTGCAACAGGTCAATTCATTCCTAATACGCAAGGGGTAAATGCAGAAGTCTCATAGATAGATTGATAACCCTTGACCATGAGAAACCAAAGAAAACAAAAGGTCAAAAATCCACCATGACTACAAAAGAAGTAAACAAATTCTAGCTACTGGAAAAACACCTCCAAGATATCGAGGGGAGTGACAAGTTTGGAGCTCTTGATGTGCAATCACTGTCTGTCCAACCTTGTCATTCCCCTGAAGTTTAAAGTCCTAGAGTTTGTGAAGTTTAATGGAACCATCAACCCTTTCATCCATGTTTGAATGTACCTATGAAAGATGGCCGAGTATGAGAAAGATGAAAAGCTCCTCATCTATTGCCTCCAACATAGCCTTACTGGGGTAGTAGCTCAGTGGTATATCAGGCTAGATAATGTGAAAATCCAATCATGGGCCAACTTGGCTCAGGCCTTTTTGAATTAATACCAGCACGTGTCAGATTGGGCACTAGATCGACTTTCCTTGATGAATTTTGAGAAGAGATCCACTAAAAGTTTCAAGTAATAAACCCAAAAGTGAAGAAAAGAAGCAGCCTTAGTCCAGCCTCCCTTACAAGAAAAAAGATAATAATCACTTTCATTCACACCTTACGTGCTTCTTATTATAAGAAGCTCATAGGGAATGCCACCAAGAAATTCACAGACCTAGTCCTTTTTGGAGAAATGATTGATGTAGCCATTAAGAGTGGTTGAATGTCAGCCGGGGAAACATCTGGATCAAGCAAGAAGCCTATTGCCAGTAAAAAGAAGGAATGAGAGGCCAATGGCATAAGTTATGCTAGCTCATCTTAGCCAAAACGGCATCAAATACCCGACTGTCACTACCCAAGCACGCTGTATTCTTGCCCTATCACCAGACCTCCTCAGCCAATTAATGCCATAGCCTACAACCCATCTTTTGCAATCCCATCCAACCCACCATAAAGCTACCCTTCACAAGTTCACCAAAGTACCAATCGAGCAACCAATAATGCACCTGGCAATCGAGGTGCAAATCAATAAAGACAGCATTTTAATCCCATCCCTATGACCTATAAGAAGCTTTACCAGACCTTACTCCAAAATCATTTAGTGGCACCAATCTATATCCCAAAAAAGAAGCCACCATACCTGCAATGGTACAACCCTAACACCCACTGTAAATACCACGCTGCGATAATAGGGCATGACATTGAGAACTATATATCTTTCAAAGGAAATGTGCAAAATCTAATTAACTCAAAAGTTTTGCTGTTTGGGATAAACCAAGGACCAAATGTTGCTGCCAATCCTTTACCAAACTACACTGAGCCAGCTACTAACATGATCAACATTAAGAACAAATATAAAGTAAAAGCAAGCATAGAGGATATAAGGATGCCAAAGTTCTTGGTCCGGCATTGATTCAAGTCAAGTTGCTCAACATAATAGAAAAATTGGAAGACAATCACGATAACTTTTATGACTTCTATACAGTTATAGGTTATACCCTACAAACATACAAGGAGTTTAAGTCCATGGTTCAAAGAATGATGAATAAAGGCCAGATAGAATTCTATCATGAGATCAGACCTGCTGCTGAATCTATCAATATGATAGGAGATGAAACCATGTAGCCACCTTACAAGAGAAACTGCCCCTCATTCTTTATGGCAAATCAAGTCCCATGGTCAATTCTTTGACACTTACACCGAAGTAGTTGTAGAAGTACCTAAATGCTTCCTATATAAGAGCAACAAAGCTGTCCCATGGAAATACAATAATCAAGTAGTGATGATCGGAGAACTAACTTCCTTAACTGCTGTAATAAAACTGTCAGGAGTTAGTCACCTAACCCATAGTGGTAGGTGTTACTTTTTCCTAGCTCAAGAAAAATAGAAACTTAATGCATCTCCAAGCACCAGTACCACTTAGGCCCAAGCAAAAAATTTTAAGCCCGAGAAAGTCAAAGAAGCAGTAAGTAAAAGAGAAGCCACAAAGTTTTTTAAGTTTATCAAGCACAGTGAATACTGCATTGTAGACTAGTTAAGCAAACAACCCATAAATATTTATATGCTATCTCTATTTCTTAATTCAGAGGTTCATTGAAATGCATTATTAAAAGTACTAAACGAAGTATATGTGCCCTTAGACATCCTTGTGGACAAGTTGGATCAGCTAGTGAACAACATCATGGTCGACAATTATATCTCCTTCACTGATGATGAAATCACACCTGAAGGTAAGGGCAGTTATAAAGCTCTACATATCACTACCCATTGCAAGGACGCATTTTTCCTAAGTACTTATAGATAATGGGTCAGGCCTTAATGTTATGCCTATGACTACATTAAGCAAACTCCTTGTCGATCAGTCCAACGTCAAGAGTAGCCATACCATAATCTACTTTTTTGATGGGACATGTCACGAAGTAATTGGAAATATCATAATCCAGCTTCAGATAGGCCCATCAGATAGGCCCATGTATATATGAAGTTGACTTCCAAGTTTTGGATATTAATCTTTCTTACAACTACCTATTAGGAAGGCCATGGATACACTCTGTTGGAGCTGTCGCATCCTCTCTCCATCAGAAGCTCAAATTTATGATAGATGATAAACTAGTCACCGTTGGAGCAAAAAAAGAAATGATCGCCACTGCTTTAACTGAGGATATCTACATAGAGCCTAATGAGGATGCACCAGAGTCATTCTTCCAATCCTTCGAGTTCATTAATGCAACATTTATGAGAAAACGATTGCCAATAGTTAAACCCTACTTGTCAAAGAGTACCCACTCAGGTTTAAAAATGATCATTGGCAAAGGTTCCCATGTTGAAAAAGGGCTTGGCAAGAATCTGCAAGGGATGGCCCAAGCCTTACAGGTCAACACTCAAGCCAACAAAAGTGGCTTAGGATTCAAGGCCAATGCGCACTCAAGAAAGCAACAAGAAAAGAGGATTTACAACTAAGAGATGGCATGATTATTGGGTTGAGAGGAGGAATCGAAGCTGACAATGTTCCCATCTCTCCTTGAGATATTTTGTTTGGAAGGACAAATTGATCCAAGCTAACCAGAAGAGCAAAAGGCTAAAGATGTCTTGGTCATCCTAAATAAAGCACTTAACAACATTTATCTCCAAGATACCAAGCCATAAAATTCATGTCCTTCCACTAAGACCTAATTTTGATGATAGGGTCATGACAGAAGCCCCTACACTTTTCCTATCCCTTCCATGTAATGTCAAGAAATGAAAGCCTGCCTACCCTCACCCAAAGGTAGATAGGTGTCCTATGTAAGGTGCATTTTTTACCAAACATTATCAATGAAATGAATTTTGCATATATCATTCCACATTGTGTATCACTTTTCAACCTTTTTGTCTCTATTACTCTTTTGCCTTCATTTTTATCCAAATCCCTTAGTTGTGTTTGCCTTTTGTAATGTTTATTTCTTTGCCTTTTCAAGTGTCCTGATGATAGTGACATGGATGTGTCTGATGGGTCTTTGAAGATTGATTTTGAATAGTCAATTGGCACTAGTAAAGTTGATCCTGAATAAGATTTCAAAGAAAGCTTTATACGACTAGACCTCTTAAGATTAGTTGAGCAAGAAGAGAAACAGATCATGCCCCATAAAGACCCAACAGAAGTAATAAAACTGGGTACTCAGGAGGACTAAAAATAGTTTAAAATTGAAAACTTAGTAAAGTCGATAATAATGACCAAGCTGATAGACCTACTCCAAAAATATCAAGATGTATTCACTTGGTCATATCAAGACATGCCAAGACTAGACACTGATATAGTGGTCCACAAGCTTCCCATCAAGCCTGGATGCAAACCAATCCACAAAAGTTAAGAAGGATGAAGCTAGAAATGCTTCTCAAAATTAAAGAGGAAGTCAAGAAGCAGTTTGATGCAGGGTTTATTGGAGCAGCCAAATATCCAGAATGTGTTGCCAATATCATCCCAGTCCCAAAGAAAGATGGCAAAGTATGAATGTGTGTTGATTATCGAGATTTGAATCGAGCTAGTCCCAAGAATAACTTCACGCTACCCTATATCAACACTTTAGTAGACAACACGACCAAGAATTCTCTGTTCTTTTTCATGGATGGATTCTCAGGCTACAACCAGATCAAGATGGCATCCAAAGACATGGAGAAAATAACTTTTGTAACCATGTGAGGGACATTTTGCTATAATGTCATGCCCTTCAGACTCAAAAATGCTAGGGTAACGTAGCAACGGGCCATCATAGCCCTATTCCATGACATGATGCATAAAAAAATTAAAGTCTACATTAATAACATGATTGCCAAGTCAATGAAAGATGATGAGCATGTCACAGACCTTCAGAAACTCTTTGAATGGCTACGAAAATTTCAACTCAAATTTAATCCTGCCAAGTGTACCTTCAAAGTCACTTCAGATCAGCTTCTAGGCTTTATGGTTAGAGAAAAAAGGATTGAAGCTGACCCAGACATGGTCAAAGCCATTCAGGATATGCCACCACCTTAAACCCAAAAGAAAGTATGAAGCTTTTTGGGGAGACTGAACTACATTGCTAGATTCATATCCCAACTCACTGACAAATGTGACCTCATCTTTTGGCTTCTTCGTAAACAAAATCTAGGAGAGTGGAATGAGGCATGTTAAAAAGCCTTTGATAACGTCAAACTTTATCTATCAAGCCTGCCAGTGTTGGTACTATTGATGCTCGATCAACCTTTAATCCTTTACTTAGCAGTCTTCAACAAGTTTATAGGTTGTGTGTTAGGGTAGCATGGTGAGTCAGGAAAGAAGGAACAAGCAATCTACTACTTAGGCAAAAAGTTCACCTAATACAAGTGCAATTACTCTGCAATCGAGAAGTTATGCATTGCTTTAGTATGGATAGCTAAGAGACTCAGGCAGTACATGCTGTATCACACCACATGGTTGATTGCAAGGCTTGATCCTATCGAGTACCTATGCGAAGCCCCTACATTATAAAGAAGGGTAACTAGATGGCAAGTCTTGCTTTCTAAATATGACATTGCTTATGTCAGTTAAAAGGCCATCAAGGGCAATGCGATAGCTGACTTTTTGGGAAGTCAAGCGGCAGATGACTATGAACCCTTAAGTTTTGACTTCCCAAATGAAGATCTAATGTGCATTTCTGAATACGAAGATGCCTCCAACCAAGATCAAAATTGGAAGATGTATTTTAATGGAGTATCAAATGCTCTAGGACATGGAATTGGGGCAATATTGATGTCACCTAATAGGAGCATTATCCGTTCACATCAAGGCTAAATTTTGATTACATGAATAATATCATAGAATATGAAGCTTGTGTCATGGGGCTTCAATCAGCCATTGAGAGGAATGTTAAGATATTACAGGTGTTCGGTGATTCAGCCCTAGTTATTAACCAATTGAAAGGAGAGTGGCAAACTCACGATGCCAAGCTGATGCAGTTTGGGAAGCTGATAGCAGAGCTCAAGAAAGAATTTGATGATATTAGTTTTTGACACTTACCTCGAAAAGAGAACTAAATAGCTGATGCTTTGGCTACATTGTCATCTATGTTTAAAGTCAACTAGGAGTTTGATGTTGCTACCATCTAGATGAGCATCTACACAACTCCAGTTCATTGTTATAGTGTCAAAAAAGAGAATGATGGCCTCCCATGGTACTATAACATCCTTTGTTACATCAAGGATCAGCAATATTCCAAACATGCAACCGAGACTGATAAAAGGACTACTAGAAGGCTGGCTATGGGATTTGTTCTCGATGGAAAAATCTTATACAAAAGGAGTCATGATCAAGTATTGCTCAGATGCGTTGACACTCCTAAAGCTAAAAAGATCCCAAAAAAAGCTCATGAATGGATTTATGGCACACATGCTAATGGACAACGGATGGCTAAGCAAATCATAAGAGTAGGTTATTACTGGCTGACCCTTGAGAAAGACTACATCAATTACACCCAAAAATGCCATAAGTGTCAAATCTATGCGAATAAGATCAATGTCCCTCCAATGCCACTTCATGTCATGATGGCCCTTCTCCATGTAGGGCATGGACATGATCGGGCCAATCACCCCTAAAGCTTTCAATGGGCATCATTTTATCTTGGTAGCGATCAACTATTTCACCAAATAGGTGGACGGTGCCTCGTATGCTAATGTCACTAGATTGACCATTTGTAGTTTGTCAAGCAGGACATCATCTATGGATATGGCCTCCCAAACCAAATTATCATAGATAACACAAGCAACTTAAATAATAAAATGACACAAGCGGTCTGCTCATAGTTCAAGATCCAGCATCATAATTTTATCCCTTATCGGCCAAAGATTAATGGGGCAATCGAGGCAGCCAACAGAAACATAAAAAGAATAGTTAAGAAAATGGCTGAGACTTACAAAGACTGGCATGAGAAGCTATTCTTTGTACTTCATGCCTCTCAGACCTCAGTTCGCACTTCCACAGGTGCTACCCTATTTTCTCTTGTCTATAGGATGGAAGTTGTATTACCTATCAAAGTCAAGATCCCTCCTCTCAGAGTCTTGATAGAAACCAAACTTGAAAAAGCTAAACAGGTCAAGAACAGATACAACCAGCTCAATCTCATCGAGGAAAAATGCATGAAAGCCATCTGCCATGGTCAAATGTATTAAAGACGTATGATCCGAGCCCACAATAAAAAGATATGCCTATAAAAATTTCAGCCAGGCAAATTAGTATCAAAGAAGGTCCTCACAATTCACAAAGATGCACGGGGAAAGTGGACCCCTACTTGGGAAAGACCGTATGTCGTGAAGCAAGCCTTCTCTGGAGAGGCCTTAACCTTGTCTGAAATGGATGGCAATGTCTTGCCCAACCCAATCAACTTAGATTTCGTCAAGAAATATTACACATAAAGGTGAAAACCTGAAAAGCGTCATTCAAAAAAAAAAAGAAAACAAAAAAAAAAACAACAAACAACAATGAAAGAGCAAAAAAATAACAAAAAAAAAGAGAAAACAAAAAGGGGTTTAGATAAAAATTTGAAAAGGGCATCGGGCAGCCAACCCAACTACAATTGAAAACTAGTAAGGGTGACTTGAGAACATCCATGTCATGATTGTCAGAGGCGTCTTTCACCAAAAATATCATACTTCTTACCACCTTATCACTTATTTGTCAAAAGATATACTGAGTTATGTCTTTTTGTTACCATGAACAAATATTGTCTTATTTCTTTTGACCCCTGTACAATTCATAGTGCACTTGTCATTTAGTTGATAATGTTTGATAATCAACTGAAATATGCATAAGGACATCTTAACATTACATCGAAACAAAAAAAAAGGACAGGGAACTCTGCTTACGCCCTAATCATCAAGATCATGCATTTTTCATGTCCAAACACCCGCTTGGCATGACCATACACCAAAACATTTCTTGCTTTCACAAGCCACATCTCAAGAAAACCATTTTAGGCTAACCAAAAATCGACCCATGCATTCTATCAGAATCTTATTGTAACTAGAGACATCAACCTAATCAGTCAAATAGACTCCAAATTGTTGACAATGCCCTTTATTTGTCAGGAAAATGATTGAGCCTCCTGAATCAAGAAACGCAACAGTCTAAATTCTTGAGACTAAATTTTTGGTCATATCCCCAGTGGAGTAGGGACAACCTACAATCCCCAACAGGATTAGGAAAATTTTCATCTATAGTCGCATCAAAGACAAATCGCCATCCCCATAAGAGTCTGAATGACGTACAAGGAGAACTACAACTATCTCTCATATTAGACTTCACATCATGCAATCATGATAGCATTGCACATCATGCACTTATATTACCATCATACATCATTTTTACAATATCACTTCAAGTCAAGTTGGCTAAACCTCCAAGGAACTTTTGGTAAGAACTCTAACCTTCGCAAACTAAGTGTCATTTAGGTAAGGTCCTTTTCTTCTCATCACCTCATGTCAAAACCCTTTTTATCAAGCAACTACTGTCAAAGTGCTAGTGTCAAGAAATTATTGTCTAGAAACTATCGTCAAAAATTTTCTCGAGAACATTTTTTAGAAGCTTTTCATTAGGAAATTTTGTCATTAACTTCTATTAAGAAAAGCTTGTATTACAAGTTTTATTGAAAACTTTGACGCCGCCCTCTTCAAAGCCCATAAGTCGGTGGCACCCCTTTAAAGCCCATAAGTTAGTGGCACTTTTCCAAAGCCCAGGAGTCAGTGGCATCTTTCCAAAAGCCCACAAGTCATTGGCACCATTTTCAAAGCCCACAAGTCAGTGGCACCCCTTTAAAGCCCACAAGTCAGTGGCACCCCTTTAAAGCCCATAAGTCAGTGGCACCCTTTTCAATTCCATAAGTCAGTGGCACATCTTCCAAGCCTATAAGTCAGTGGCACCTTTCCAAAAGCTCACAAGTCAGTGGCACCCTTTTTAAAGCCCACAAGTTAGTGGCACCCTTTCAAAGCCCATAAGTCAATGGCACCTTTCCAAAAGCCCATAAGTCAGTGGCACCTTTTTCAAAGCCCACAAGTCAATGGCACCTCTTTAAAGCCCACAAGTCAGTGGCACCTTTCCAAAAGCCCACAATTCAGTGGCACCCTTTTTAAAGGCCATAAGTCAATGTCACCCCTTTAAAGACCACAAGTCAGTGGCACCCCTTTAAAGCCTACAAGTCAGTGGCACCTTTTAAAAGCTCACAAGTTATGGCACTTTTTTAAATACCATAAGTCGGTGGCACATTTTTCAAAGCCCATAAGTCAGTGGCACCCCTTCAAAGCCCACAAGTCAATGGCTTCTTTCTAAAAGCCCATAAGTCAGTGGCACCTTTTCAAAGCCCAAAAGTCAGTGGCACCTTTCCAAAAGCCTATAATTTAGTGGCACCCTTTTCAAAGCCCATAAGTCAGTGGCACCCCTTCATAAGCCCACAAGTCAGTGGCATCTTTTTTAAAACCAATAAGTTAGTGGCACCTTTTTAAAGCCTATAAGTTAGTGGCATCTTTCCAAAAGCCCATAAGTCAGTGGCATCTTTTTTAAAGCCCACAAGTCAATGGCACCCCTTTAAAGCCTATAAGTCTATGGCACCCCTTTAAAGCCCACAAGTCAGTGGCACCTCTTCAAAGACCATAAGTCAAAGGCACCCTTTTCAAAGCCCACAAGTTAGTGGCACCTTTCCAGAAGCCCACAAGTCAGTGGCACCCTTTTTAAAGCCTATAAGTTAGTGGCACCCCTTAAAAGCCTATAAGTTTGTGGCACCCCTTTGAAGCCTACAAGTTTGTGGCACTCTTTTTAAGCCCATAAGTCAGTGGCACCCTTTTAAAACCCACAAGTTAGTGGCACCTTTCCAAAAGCTCATAAGTCAGTGGCACCCCTTTAAAGCCCCCACAAGCTGGTGGCACCTGAGTCAAAGCCTACACGAGCTGGTGGCACCCAAGTTAAAGCCCACATGAGCTAGTGGCACCCAAGTCTGAGTCAAAGCCCATACGAGCTGGTAGTACCCAAGTCAAAGCCCACACGAGTTGTTGGCACCCAAGTCTAAGTCAAAGCCCGCACGAGCTGGCAGCACCTGAGTTAAAGCCCCCATGAGCTGGTGGCACCCTAGCCTAAGTCAAAGCTCGTACAAGCTGACGGAACCTGATTCAAAGCCCACACAAGCTGGTGGCTCCCAAGTCTAAGTAAAAGCCCGAACGAGCTGGCAGCACCTAAGTCAAAGCCCACATGAGCTGATGGCACCCTAGTCTGAGTGAAAGCTCGTACAAGCTAGTGACACCCGATTCAAAGTCCACACAAGCTGGTGGAACCCAAGTCTAAGTGAAAGCCTATGCAATATGGCAGCGCCCAAGTTAAAGCCCATACGAACTGATGGCACCTAAGTCTGAGTCAAAGCCTGCACAAGTTAGCAGCACATGAGTCAAAGCCCATACGAGTAGATAACACCCAAGTTTAAGTCAAAGTTCACACAAGTTGGCGACACCCACATAAAAATCCATGATACTCTGCACTTGCCTAAGAGGGTCAAACCTAAGAAAACCTAACACCCTAGTGTCCTAGGGAGCATCATTCCACCTCAGACAAAATAATGTCTATTCATCTTTGCCCAGTTCTTGATTCTCAGCAATAGTCAAAGAGGGGTAGCTGTAGACACCTTATTTTTTTCGGGCTTTTTTTTTAACAATCTGGAGTACGGACGTGAAAGGGGGTGATGTTGCTTAGCGAAAAAGTATTTTAAGATGGTCAAGAACGCCTATGGATCATATCAAAGTTAAATGCAAAGATATGGCATCAGAAGATATAGTTCAAGGTGTTCAGGGATAAAATATATAAGAAAATTCATAATTTTTCTCGAATGTGGTGCTCATGTATCAATACAATACTCCAACATGCCAAAAATTTGAAATATCCCTATTTGTATCGATACAACATGTAAATGTATCGATACATGAGCTTCTGTATTGATACAAGAGCTCATGTATCGATACTAGGCCATGCCAAGACCAAAACATGGATTCTGTAAAGAAATGTATCGATACATAGCATCATGTATCGATACAATGTTCATAGTATCGATACAATGATCATTGTAATGATACACTCAAGGTTTTTAAACCAAATGTATCGATACACACTGGCCATTTTCCATGATCCAAGCATTTTTTACTTGTCCACTATTGATCCAACACTTGATTTTAACTTATTTCTTTGCACCAAGAAAGATCAAAGCCCATATCAAATTATGAATTTGGACTTTTGAATTAATCAAAACATTTTTTTGAAGTCTAAATTAGATCAAAAGGGTCAATGTCACATGATCACCCTACTCCTCCATAGTTATTAACCAATATAACCATTAATCACCCTATTTGCTGAAAATCATTTTAGCATTTAAACCAGCGACCCTATGCCCATTACATTAGTAGCAAGTTGCTCCTTACAGCCATTCTATAGCCACTATGCTGACATCACTTTGTCCCCCTTGAGAAATATCTAAAAACACCTCTAAATTGGCTCCAAAATGCTCGTATAAATAGACCACTTCTATTTCAGCTAAAAATGGTTAGATTCCAGCTCATGTTTAGTTTCCAAAACACATTCCTACACCAAGAAAACCAAATCCCGTAGCTCTTTGCTCAGCACCCAAAATAGCCCTAAAACACTCTCTCATCCTTTACATATTCTAAAAATCACCCTTATCCATACTAGAACCAAAACATCATTGTTTCTCTCTTTTTCTTGCTTATTAACAACAAGGAAAAGAGGGAAATAAGCCATCTCTGCTACTTTAACTATTTGGCCAAAAATTAAAGTTTGTTAGTATAACTTCTTAATCTATCACTTATATTTTTTGTTTTTCAACATCTTCATCATTTTAGTAAGCTCTCCATGTTTTTGTCACCTTCTTAGGATTATCATGCCATATTCTGGCTTTTGGTTATGGTAGTTTAAGATTTGGATGCCGTAATACCCTTTTGATATGCAAAATGCATCATTTCATCCTCATTAGTTTGATACCTCGTACTCATGCAGTTTATGCCATATCCATGCATCTTGTTATCCTTAATCCATGTATAAATCATTATCCTAACACATTTCAAGCACATTTATACATTAACTTGCATGAATCATTGTCATTTTTAGCGTCCATAACATTTTCTTATCAAAATGCATAATATTTTCTTTGTCAGGACCATTGGTGAAGTTAGCATCCCCATTCATGTTATGTGCCATCCTGTTGTATGTTTGTGGTCCTCCCCTGCCAAAATGCATGTTTGATGGCTATCAAAAAATGATTTTCAAAACCTCCCCAAGCTAAGCATGTTAACCTCAACCAATAAGGACAAACATGAACTTAACATTTTCCTTAAAGTTAGCATAACAAAAATCTTAGGGCAAATTAAGTTTTCCCAATCTAGAATCTTGATTAAACGAGCTCAAATCTTTTAATTTTCTAACAAAAATGGCCTTGCACTCATTCCCAAAATGTTCATGCCTTGTTTTTAAGTCAAAACCTTAAGTGGTGAGATCAACGGGCTATTTCATTATCCCAAACTACTGCAGGATTGTGCAAATGGGTTTGTGATGTTCATACCACTCTTTCCCTTCAGTCATGGATGTTCGAATGTTAATGACTTGAGTTTGGATCTGTAAACATAAAGAAAATAAGAAATATCCCCTATTTTGCTTTATCCCCTGCTAGTAGCACAACTATTACAAATTGAAAAATCATTTTAAAATCCTAAATGATTTTTCATGATTTTTTTGATATTTTCCTCTCAAAGTGTATCAAGTTATTTTTAAAACGATGTCTTATTCACCCCTGGATCGTTTCGGATGAGAGAGTTATGACTTTTCAAATGTAAACTATCTAAAACCTTTAAATTCCTAACATGTATTTTGGTTAGGCCATTCAGACCCACTAAATGATTTTTCCAAAATTTTCAAACATTTTTGCTAAATGATTCATGAAATTCTCTTTTCAAAAAGGTATCGCTTGCAATTTTTTGAACCAAATGAGTCAGGGGTGATTTTTTAAATTTTAACATACCTTGTCCCTCATATACTCTACCAGCAGCATGATCAATCCTAACTTGAAAATTTATTTCCTTAGAAAGTGACCTTTTAGGATATTGAGAACATTTATAGATTGACCATCATCGAGTTATGTTTCTAACGGTGTCTTATCCACCCTTTAAAGCCTTCAAACCAATTTAGAATAAATTGGGATGAGTTTCAGTTATGGTCAAAATTGAGTTGTTTTCTCGAGCTTAATCTTGAGACATTCGAATGTCACCGTAGCACCTCGATTAGCCTCGAGAACATGCTTTCACCTCCCACAAGCTTGTATCAAGGCACAAACATACTTTACATTTTTACCATCCTCATTCACAATAATTTCTTTTTCCAAAAGTCATCAAAATGCTCACTCATTTTCTAAATTACAAAGTTTTACCAATTTAAGTTTTCCAACTTGACTTCTTTAAAGAGTGTCAGACGTGTCACTTTTGGGGATACTCTAACCCTGACCTTTTGAGGGGCTACTCCAACCCTGTTTTTCAAAATTATCAAGATTGGAAAATCTTTTTTTATCACAATGATTTGTCATCTATGAGGATACTCTAACCCCAACTTTCGAGGGGATACTCTAACCCTGCTTTTCAAAATTGTCAAGATTAAAAAATCTTCTTTTGTCAAAATGATATGTCATCCGCAAGGATACTCTAACCCTAACCTTCAAGGGGATACTCTAACCCTGCTTTTCAAATTGTCAAGATTTAAAAATCTTCCTTTGCCAAAATTATTTATCATTCATGGGGATATTCCAACCCCATCTTTTTGAGGTGATACTGCAATTAAATTTTTCTCCTCCCCGAACTTCCATGAATATGTCAAACAAACCTCGTTCAATCAAAAAACCCAGATGTATCTAAAAAATTATCGATTCTGTTATTCTCAAATAATCAATGCCAATTACAAGATAAATTCCAATAGTTCATCCCTTTTCTTTATCATTGCATTGAATGAACCATGTTATTTTACTTCATTTATTGCCTTACTAACATGATTTTTTTGTGATAATTATTTGCATTCATGTTTTCTAATCATTTCAAATAAAACTAAAGTAATATCTTACGTGGGTATCTCTCCAGTGCCTAAGTGGAATATTCCATTTTTCAAAGTAAAATCTATGGGTCATTTTTATTAAAAATCTCTATATTCCTCATCTCTCTAGGGCGTATATGAGATTATATCTTTTCATCAAAACCTAGATTTGTATTTTTATAAAATTCATGCATTAAAAGGGGGTTATGTCAAAATAGTGATGAGTTAAGATTGAAAGAATCAAAATCGAGATAAGACATAGCTAGTAAGGTATTGATTTCAGGCATCGCGAAGAGGTTCATACCTTATCATGCATAACCAACTCTCGAACCCAATGATGAATCTTTGTACTACATAGACCACGAGTTTGATGTTTTGAGTTTTGTAACTCAAAACATAGGTTTCACTAGGCATTCGGTCATGCCTAGCCCTAAATGATCAGTGGCAACTCCATGCGTTGGCCATGTCATGATGGTCATTCGAGACCAATAAGATAAGCAATTCATCTTATGGTCCCCTTTACTGTATCATAAGTTGAGAATCCATACATTCTTGATCTCATAACATTGCAAAAGAAAGTCTTGATCAAGAAGACATTTCCAAGTCAGGAAAATATTTTAAGTCATACGCACCCATAGATCAGCAAGGATCTACCCTGGGGTATGTTACGATAGAATGCAACCAAGAATTTTATTGATCTTGTTATTTTAGGAAAGATGATTGAAACAACTATAAAGGCTGGTAAAATCATAACTGAGAGTCTTCTACTGGAAAAAAGCTAGGGATAGGAAAGAAAAAAGAAGAAAATTTATCTGTTAAATATACTAATCAACTGTACCATCAAGGACCTCATCCGTATTACAAAACCAAGGACAATAAACCCAAAATACCTACTCTCTTAACATACCTAGAGCACCTCCTTCAACATCACTTCAGACTACTATTTTAAATATTTTTCCACAAAACTAACCAAGATCCAATGTTAATCCACTAGCCTAAAGAGCATACCAACCTAGATCTCCCTATGAACCCCTTCCTTACTCATTAAGGAAATGTTTGATAAACTTTTTGTGGCATGCTTAGTGCCTTCAATCTTTTCCAAACCATGTGAAAAAAATTACCCTAGTTGATACGACCTAAATCTACACTATGAGTATCATGTAGTAGCAGGTCACTCGATTGAAAACTATACAACCTTTAAACAAAAGGTTCAAAGTCTTCTTGAGAGGGGTACCTTTTGAATTAATAATGGCTCAACACCTAATATGGTAGCAAATCCCTTACCAGATCATACCAAACCCAGGATTAATGCTCTTATTAGTGAAGAAAAAAATCAAAAAAAGTTAAAAGTCTAAGAAGTTAGGACTTCAGTGGAAAAGGTATGGGCAATCCTAACAGAAAAGGTTCTTTAGTCAAGATCGTGGAAGTATCAAAGGTTAATCTGGTTTGGTACTAACTTCTACAAATTTCACAAAACACCAGGACACACTTTGCAAAATTGCATAGAATTTTTAAATTTAGAGAATGATGGACAATGGTGAAATTGGATTCTTTGAAGAAGCTGGATTAGAGAAAGAAAAATCAGTCAACATGGCTAATGAAAGATCATCGTAGCTACTCTATGATGTTAGTCGCCATCTTATCATTCATCATAATAAACCAAAGACCATACCACCTAAGATTGAAGTTACTCCTAGACTCATTATTAGAGCACCAACTTTGTTCCTATTTTAAAATAACAAACAAGTACCGTGGAAGTGTGATGATGGAATAACAACTCCAAAGGTTGTTACAAGCCAACTAGCTACTTTTGATATAACTAGGGTAAGCCACGTGATAAGAAGTGGTTGCATCTATGGCCCCAAAACCAATGAAACTAGTGCAAAAACCAAGTTAAAAGGATAAGTGTCTAGAAAAGTAATAATTACCAAAGATAGTCTAGTAGAACTACAAGAATCGATCAAGGAAAAAAAGGTTGTTAAATTTCTTAAATTCATTAAACATAGTGAGTATAGTATAATAGAGCAGTCAAAATAGCAACCGGTAAAGAATTCTATGTTAACCCTGCTGCTCAGCTTAAAAGTGCATCGAAATGCTTTGTTTAAAATGCTTAACCAAGCTTATATTCCTCATGATATTTTTATAAATAAGCTAGAACACTTAGTAAATAACATTGTTGCTAACAATTTCATTTCATTTAGTGATGATGAGATCCCACCCGGGGGCAGCACTTCAACAAAAGCTCTTCACATCACAACTCACTGTAAAAGGACCATTTCACCCAAAGTCCTTACTGATAATGGATCAGCTTTGAATGTAATATTGTTGATCACATTGTCTCGCTTACTAGTTGATGTTAGTCAGATCAACCATAGCCATACAATTGTTAAGGCATTTGATGGAACCAAAAGAGAAAACAAGGGGACCCTTTTGATCACTATGAATATTGGCTTTTACCCATTTAAAATCAAATTTCATGTGATGGACATTATCCCAGCATACAACTATTTGTTGGGATGATAATGGAATCATTCTGCTTGGGTTATCCCATCATCTTTACACCAAAAGTTAAATTCATAGTTGAGGAAAAGTTGATTAGCCTCTCCAAGGAAGAAGACATTGTGGCCGTGACTTCTATTGAAGCCTCTTACATTGAAGTAGATATTGAAATTGAAGAGTCCTCTTTTAGGTCCTTTGAAATTATTAACACCACTTTCATTACAGAACGTCTATAATCCTACACCTAGACTTTCAAAGAGCACCCATATGGGTCTTAGGCTCATAGTTGGGAAAAAAGCTCGAGCTAGAAGTGAACTTGAGAAATGCTTGCAAGAGATTAGTTGATCTATTGATGTCATTGGCAAGAAAAAGAGTAATGACTGGGTTTTAAGCCAAAGTGGTGTCGAAAGAAGAAATTTGAAAATAGATCTCGAAGAAAGAAGCTAGTCCAAGACTTTAGTCAATAGAGCCAGAAATTAACTCTTTAACCATTACTAGATGACATTTTCCATTATAGAGGGGTTAATCCAAGAGCTGAAGAAAAAAAACCAATGGAGTTATTACGGTGGTTAATGAAGCTTTTGAGAAGTGTTAGGTGGCCACCATTGAAAAAGACAGCAAAGATCCAAATGATGATCATGGGATCCATCCTTGTCTTTCTGGATATGTCTTGAAAAATTAGACTTGTATTGATAGAACTATAGTGCTTAGGTCAGTTTCAACATAATCTTGGGAACTTGTTTTATCATCTAAGAATCTTTCTATGAAAACATGAAATGTTAAATCATCATTTACAAAAATGAAATGCATATGACCTTTTTGTCTATGTCCAATTTCTTTTATACCAGTATTTCTTTCCTTTATTACATACATTTATACAAATCATGTCACACATTTATTTGCCCCTTTTTTTTTCTTTTCTACCTTTACAGATTTCTCACTCAAGAAAAAGAGGATGGACATGATTGAAAGGTTGATTTTGAATAGATTATTTGCTTGAATAAGGTCAATTTTGAAGAAGATGATGATGATCACATTTTAGCACATAATCTTTTAAAAATAATTGAGCGAGAGGTAACAAACAATGCCCTATAAAGAATCCATAGAAGTGGTAAATTTAGGGGATGATAAGGACGATAGAAAAAAAGTCAGGATAGGGATTGCCCTAATGCCCATCACTAGCGAAGATTTAATAAGTTTGCTTTAGGAATTTCAGGATATTTTTGTGTGGTCCTAACAAGACATGCCAAAGTTGGATACGAAAATCAAAGTCCATAAATTACCTCTAAAATGAGAACTTAAATCAATTCAGTAGAAATGGAGAATAATGAAATAGAAATACTTCTAAAAATAAAAGAAGAGGTAAAGAAACAATTAGAGGCTGGATTTTTTGAAGTGGCAAAATACCTAAAATGGGTCACAAATATTGTCCTAGTTCCCAAAAGAGATGGTAAAGTTAGAATATGTGTAGACTATCGGAACCTAAATTGAGCAAATCTAAGGATAATTTTTTCTTCCTTATATAGATACTCTGGTTGATAATACTACGAAGAATTGTTTATTTTCTTTCATGAATGGATTATTGGTGTATAACCAAATAAAAATGGCACAAGAAGACATGGAAAAGATAACCTTTATCACAATGTGGGGAACTTTTTGCTATAAGGTGATGCCATTTAGACTGAAAAATGCAGGGGCAACTTATCAGAGGGCAATGGTCACTCTATTCCATAATATGATGTAGAAAAAGATAGAAGTATATGTAGATGATATGATTTCCAAGTCACCTTAGGAGGAAGGACACATTATAGATTTACGAAAGATGTTTAAAAGATTAAGAAATACTAATTTAAGTTGAATCTAGCAAAATGCATTTTTGGTGCAAGGTCAGGAAAGTTATTAGATTTCATTATGAGTGAAAAAGGAATTGAAGTATGAACAATGTCATAAAATTTGAAGCATGTGTTATGGTACTTTGAGCAGCTGTAGAGAAAAAAGCTTAATTATTGAAAGTATATGAGAACTCGACCTTGGTGATTTATTAATTGCACGGAGAATAGGAAACTCAGGATTGAGGGTTGCAATAATATAGAAAGCTCATTTTATAATTGCTTGAAGAGTTTGAAAAGGTAGAATTTATTCATCTGACTCCAGATGACAATCAAATGGCTGATGCTTTAGCCACATTGGCTTTGATGTTTAAAGTAAATAAGGGCCAAGAGGTAACATTAATTTAGAGGAGCATATACGAGTCTCTTGCATATTGTTATAATGTCAAAATGGAAGCAAATGGTCTCTTATGGTATCATGACATCAAAACATATCTGAAAGATCGAGTATACCCGAATAATGCCTCTAAGATTAAAAAAACTTTAAAAAGGCTGGCAATGAATTTTGTTTTGGATGGAGAGATTCTTTACAAGAAGAGTTATGATCAAGTGTTACTAAGGTGTGTTGATGCTCCTAAAGCATAGAAGATATTGGAAGAAGTGCAGAGGGGATTTAAGGTATCCATGCAAATAGACACAAAATAGCAAAGCAAATCATGAGATTGGGTTATTTTTGGATGACCATGGAAGGTAATTGTATTAAATATGCCCAAAAATGTCATTAATGCCAATTCTATGCTGACAAGATCTATATACCACCTTCGCCATTTCATGTCATAATCGCACCATGGCCTTTCTCCATATAAGGCATGGATGTTATTAGACCAATTACCCTTATAGCCATAAATCGCCATCACTTCATCTTGGTGGGTATTTATTACTTCACCAAACAGGTTGAAGCACTCTTCTATGCAACTATGACAAGGTTAATGGCAATAAAAATTTTGAAGACTAACATCATTTGTCGATTTAAGATCCCTGAAAGAATTATAACAAATAACACCTCTAATTTGAATAATAAATTAATGACAGAGTTGTGTACCCAGCTTAAAATTTCTTATCACAATTTGATAACATATCATCCAAAAATGAATAGAGCTGTAGAGGCAGCTAATAAAAATATTAAAAAAATTATAGGGAAGATGGTAGAGACCTTCAAAGATTGGCATAATTTGGCTTATAGAACTTTAGCCCTAACTTGAACTAGGGTAATGCATTATTTGCTAGTCTATGGTATAAAGGCTATCTTACCAATCAAAGTGGAGATCCCTTCACTTTGAGTGGAAATCAAGTTGGAAGAAGCTGAATGGGTTCATGATCATTATGAGCAACTGAATTTCATTGAAAAAAAGGCTAAAAGCTAAACATGTGCAGATGTACCAAAAAAGGATAATGAGAGTGCATGATAAGAAAATTCATCCCAGGAAATTCCATGAGGGAGAATTGATACTAAGAAGAATACTGCTAGAACAAAAAAATCCTTAAGGCAAATGGGCACCCAATTGGATGGGGCCTTATGTTGTTTAGAAGTTTCAAAAGGAATGTTAGTATCAACAGAGATGGATAGAGGAATTCTACCAAACCCTATTAATTCGAATAAAGTAAAAAAATATTATGCTTAAAAAAAATGGATGAAAACCCAAAAAGGCATTTATTTTAAAAAAATGAAAAATATAAAAAAAGAATAAAAACCTAAAAAGGCATCCATTTTAAAAAATTAGATGAAAACTCAAAAAGAATATCTGATCAAAAGTGGTATAAGAGGGTGACTATAAGCTGAAAGCTCAAAGCGATAACCCAAGCATTTAAAAAGAATAGACAAAGCATAATTTGCCAGAAGACTAAGTTTGAAAAAGGCATAATATGATCAGAGGCATCTTCAAGAGATGGATATTCAGGAAAGTAAACTTTCTGTTTAGAAGAAATCTTTAAAAAACTGAATGGCAGATCTCACTTATCTGAGTAATATCCAAATCTCTTTTGTATTTTATCACCATTTTTAAGATAACCAATGTTGTATATTCTTTCGTTGTTGTAAAACAAGTACATATTTTCATTCATACATTTATGAATTAGTCCTTTGAACCATGCTAACACTTTTGCTAGATGTTTATTAATGTTTTAAGAAAATAAAAATCAAGAAAAGATGATAAATTGATTTCTCTGCATTACTTTGAATGAGATCAAAATGTTGCAGGGATCTTAGTCAATAATCCAAAGTCTTTCGGACATTATAGGAAGGATTACGGTGGATAAACTTTATATTCCCCATCATGTTGTATCAATTTTTTTGGCTATTAATGTAAATTTTAAAAACCACATATTCCCATCATGCTCTTCTTCTTTAGCTTGTATCAGTTTGTACTAGCTATTAATCGAAAATTTTGGAGACCATAAATTCCTAACTGTGTTCCTATTTTCAATTCCTCGATGATATTAGTGCATCACCTAGTTTGACTTTTCTGGAAAAAGTGCATCATGTCTACAATGACCTGTAAATATGCCTTCAAATTCAAATTCAAGCGTTCTCTCCCTTTGCCAAAAAAAAAAAGAGATCTTCAATGTTTTCTAAACATGTTTTCAATTTTCAATCAGAAATATGGGTCTGTTCCATCAAGTGAAAGAGAAATATCTATCACATTTTCTCCAAAATAAGCTGGATCAGACATTGATAAGGAAAATCAAATCATGAAAACTCATCATATGCATTCCTCATGCATTTGCATTCACATTTGATAATTTACAGATCTTAAGTTGAAAAGAGCCTTTGGATATGTTAATGTTTTAGAAATGAAAGGTAAACCTTGTATTCCTTCAGGCAATCCAAATGTGTAGCATTTTTAAAATTTGACTATATTAGTTTTGCCCCAGTTAACTCTTTCGAACAAGGTTACATCATGGTTAACCTTTTAGGTCTCAATTATATCCCGATCATCCTCATTTGACTGTATCAATTTCACCCTGGTCAATCTTTTAACTTAGGATTATATCCTGGTCATGTTCGTTTGACTATACCGATTCCACCCTGGTCAACCTTTTACACCTAAGTTACATCCTGGTCATTGTTTGACTATATTGATTCTACCTTGGTCAACCCTTTAGACCTAGGATTATATCCTGTTAATGTTCGTTCGACTATATCGGTTCTATCTTGGTCAACCTTTTACACCCAGGTTATATCCTGGTCATTTTTCATTTGACTATATCGGTTTTGCCTAGGTCAACCCCTTAGACCTAGGATTATATCCTGGTTATTCTTTATTTGATTATATCGGTTCTGCCCTAGTCAGATCTAAGATTATATCATAGTCACCCTTATTTAACTTGTCATCTTCATCCCAGTCAAACTTTACCTATGTTGATTTGCCAGTTTCATCTGAATCAACTTTTACCTAAGTTGATTTGTTAGCTTAGCCCTGGTCAGACCTTACCTATGTTGATTTGTTGGTTTTATCCCAATTAACTTTTACATAAGTTAACTTGTTGGCTTTGTCCCAATTAACCATTTTAATTTGTTGACTTATCAGTTTTATCCCGGTCAACCCTTTTTATTTGTTGACTTGTTGGTTTTATCATGATCAACCTTTTTCATTTATTGACTTATAGGTTTTCATTCGGTCAACCCTTTTCATTTGTCCCAGTCAACCTTTTATTTTTGTTAACTCGTAAATTTTGTCTCAATTGACCATATCTTTGTTGACTTGTAGGTTTTCCCTTAGTCAACCTCTTACCTCTATTAACTTGTATGGTTTTATCCTAATCAACTCCTTTCATTTATTGACCAGTAAGGTTTTGTCTCAGTAAGCTACTTGTGACATAGGTCACACTCTAGTTGCCATTTAACTTAAGATTTCTCCTTAAGGCTAATTAGCCTTTATTTTCATTTTGAGTTTAGTTTATTTTTCAAAGCTTAACGACCCGAATTACAATATGTCTATTCAATATTTACCCTATTCCTGATTCTTAGCAACAGTCAAAGAGGGGGCAGCTATATACACCTAATTTCATCTGGGTCTCTTTTTAATAATCCTGAATATCCTAGATCGAGAACTTAACTGCCATCCTTATTGGGACTGATATTTTTCAGATGAAAGAGATATTTTTAAGACCTTTTTAGTCATAATTTGGCCATAAG
>JBBYHM010155784.1:0-36181 GCA_038381775.1 Adansonia rubrostipa
TTTATATCTCAATTGATCAAAAAATGTGACCTGATCTTTCAGCTACTTCATAAACAAAATCCTAGAGAACGGAACATAGAATGTCGAAAAGCCTTTGATAAAGTAAAGCAATACCTTTCAAGCCCTCTAGTGCTTGTGCCTTTAATCCTAGGCAGACCTCTAATTTTATATCTATCAATTTTTAATAGTTTGATGGGCTGTGTATTAGGCTAGCATGATGATTTGGGAAAGAAAGAATAGGCTATTTACTATTTAAGCAAGAAGTTAATAGTGAAAATAACTGCTCGATAGTAAAAAAGCTATATTGTACTCTAATCTGGAGAGCCAGGAGGTTAAGACAATATATGTTATACCACACCACGTGGTCGATCGCCAAACTGGATCTCATCAAATACTTGTGTGAAGCCCCTGCATTGTCAAGGAGATTTGCTAGGTAGCAAGTTCTATTTTCTAAATACAATGTTGTATATGTAAACTAAAAGGCCATCAAGGGTAGCACAATCGTAGATTTCTTATCTAGTTGAGCAATGAATGATTATCAACCTTTGAACTTCCAATTTCCTGATGAAGACCTAGTGGGCATACCCGAAGTGGAAAAGGCAACCAATAGCAATTAACCTTGGAAAATGTTTTTTGATGGTGCTTTAAATGCATTGGCGCAATTTTAATCTCACCCAAGGGAAGCCATTATCCTTTCACTAAGAGATTGAGCTTCGATTGCACTAACAATATCGGTAAATATGATGCTTGCATCATAGGACTCTAAGCTGCCATCGAAAGGGGTATTCGAACCTTACAAGTGTTTGGAGACTCAGCCCTTGTCATTTACCAATAGAAAGTGGAATGGTAGACACGTGACACTAAGCTAACTTATTATAAAAGTTTAATCTTAGAATTGAGAAAAGAATTTGATGACGTTAGCTTCTGATATTTGCCTCAGGAAGAAAATCAAATTGCCGATGCCTTAGCCACTTTATCATCCATGTTTAAGGTTAATTAGGAGTCAGATATTGCCTCTATTCAGATGATCATTCATTCAACACTGGCATATTTCTAGAATATTGAGGAAGAAAAAGATGGTTTACCCTGGTATCATGACATCCTCCAATATATCAAAAATTAGCAATACCCAGATCATGCCACCAAAAATGACAAAAGAACCATCCGAAGAATAGCTGCAAACTGCATTTTGGATGGCAGAATGCTATACAAAAAGAGTTAGGACCAGGTATTACTCCGATGCATGGACACCTCAGAAGCCAAAAAAATCCTTGAGAAGGTCCATGAAGGGATTTGTGGTACGCATGCTAATGGACACCGAATGGCAAAACAAGTCATGCGATTGGGCTACTACTAGTTGACTTTAGAAAGGGATTGCATCAACTATGCTCGTAAATACCACAAATGCCAAATCTATGAAGACAAGATTCATGTTCCTCCGATACCCTTGCATGTTATGGCAACCCCATGGCCATTTTCTATGTAGGGCATTGACATGATTGGACTAATCACCCCTAAGGCCTTTAATAGACATCGTTTCATCCTAGTTGCTATTGATTATTTCACTAAGTAGGTGGAAGTAGCTTCTTATGCTAATGTCACTAAAGCTATCATGTGAAAATTTGTGAAGCGGGACATCATCTGTCAATATGGCCTTATCAAGTAAATCATTAGGGACAATACGCATAACCTCAAAAACAAGATGATGCAAGCAATCTATTCTCAGTTCAAAATTTAGAATCGAAATTTCATCCTATATCATCCAAAAATGAATAGGGTAGTGGAAGCAGCCAATAAAAATATCAAGAAGATAATCGAAAAGATGGCTGAGACGTACAAGGATTGGCATAAAAAGTTGTCATTTGCTTTACATGCTTATCGCACAGTCGTATGAACTTCTACAAGTGCTATACCGTTTTCCATAGTCTATGGCATGGAAGCTATTCTACCTATTGAGGTTAAAATCCCTTCCCTTAGAGTTTTAATGAAATCATAAGTTGAAGAGACCGAATAGGTTAAAGATCAATTTGAGCAACTTAATCTTATTGAAAAGAAGAGAATTAAACCCATCTGTCATGGGTAGATGTATCAAAAGTGCATGATGAGAGCCTATGACAAAAAGGTCTGTCTTCATCAGTTTTAAGAAAGTGACTTGGTGCTTAAGCAAATTCTCTCAATCCATAAAGATGTTTGTGGAAAATGGACCCCAAATTAGGAAGGACAATATGTGGTGAAGCGTATTCTCTGGAGGAGCTTTAATCTTAACCGAAATGGATGGCAACGACCTGCCCAATCCTAGAACTGTGATTTCATAAAAAAATACTATACTTGAAAGAACTTTTAGGATGAAAACCTGAAAGGTCATTCTATTAGCCTTTCACCTAGCATTCTCCAAAAAAAAAGAACAAAAAAAATAACAAAAAAAAAAGAAAAAAACAACTTAAGTAAAAAACCTGAGAAGGCGGCATAAGTAATCAAACCCATGCAAACCAAGTCAAGCCCAAACCATTATCAGCCAAAAACTAATCTTCTTTATATTCATAACTCTGACTAAGACACCAAATCATAACTTACCCATTTGTTCTATGCTAACTAAACCTCATCCACACCTATGCTTGGAAAATGAAAAATAACCAACTTTGAGGCCTCCACCCCACCTTGGGGCAATCTAAGGAATCTTCTTATGATTTGGCCAACACCACAAGGATCATTTGTTCGAGAGAAAGTCTCTGAAAGCACTTGATGGAAAATTCATGTCATCAGCATCGAAGGCAATCGATAGGGCAGACTTCTTTTGGCTCTTTTGTATTTTAAAAATTTTTAATTGAATAAAAATACCATTGTTTGATTTCTCACAAAACCATTTTGTAACCATGTATTCCATGTTGCATCATGTTTATCATTTAATTGATAATGCTTGATAAGTGAACAAAACTAATAATAGGATTTCATAGCATTGCTTAGAAAGATTGAACTTTGCGAGAATTTTTGTTAGGTCTAGAGACCAAAAATGAACTTTAAAGCCATGGTTGGTCCCACATTCTTTGATCTTTTATCCTAAGAAATGTTCAAACTCTACCCCTAGAAAAGTCTATCATAAAGAAGAAAGGCTAAAATCTTACTTCAATTGCCACTCGAACAACTAGGGTTTAACATATTTAAACAGTTAAAAAGGCTGTTTAGAGTTAGAATTGGCAAAGAAGCACCACTCATGCTTGCTAATGAACTCTTTATAGCTAGAGCCTTCCAACATGAATCATTCGATTTCATAATCTTCTTATTACCATCATTGGTCATCGAGACAAGAAGCTAGCTTATCAGATGTGAGAAAGATCCAAAATTGATGGATTATGCCTTTGGAAACACCATTTTCGCATCATTTAAACATGCATATGTATTCCCATGCATTCTACAAGATTTAACATTTTTTAGATACCAATCTTCATACAAAATGTAAATCAGTAAAGAGTGCAAGTTGTGACTTTTTGTTTCCAAAAACCTCAAAAAATTTTATGTAAGTACCTTTGACATCACAAGCTGATTGAAAATCATCCAAAAAAGGTATCTAATCTCAATACTTTTTCTTTCTTGTCCTAAAAAAGCAAGACCTTTTCTTTCTTGTCCTCAAAAAGCAGGACCTTTTTTTTTTTTGTCCTCGAAAAGCATGACATTTTTCTTTTCTTATCTTCAAATAGCAAGTCTCTTTTGTCCTTAAATAGCAGGACCCCTTTTTTTTTCTTTTTCCTTAAAAAGTAGGACATTTTCTTATTTATCCTCAAAGAGTAGGACCTTTCTTTTATCCTCAAAGAGCAGGACCTTTTCGTTCATTCTAGTCCTCAAAGAGTAGGATGGCTTTTCTTTTAAGCCCACACAAGCTAGTGGCACCCTTTTCATTTTAGTCCTTAAAGAGCATAACGCCTTTTCTTTTTCTTTTAAGCCCATATAAGCTGGTGGCACCCCTTTCATTTTAGTTCTCAAAAAGTAGGATGCCTTTTCTTTTTCTTTTAAGCCCACACAAGCTGGTGGCACCCCTTTCATTTTGGTCTTCAAAGAGTAGGATGCCTTTTCTTTTTCTTTTAAGCCCACACAAGCTGGTGGCACCCCTTTCATTTTAGTCTTTAAAGAGTAAGATGCCTTTTCTTTTCTTAAGCCTACACAAGCTGGTGGTACCCTTTCGTTTTAGTCCTCGAAGAGCAGGATGCATTTTTTTTAAGCCCACACAAGCTGGTGGCACCCATTTCATTCTAGTCCTCAAAAAGTAGGGCGCCTTTTCTTTTAAGCCAACACAAGCTGGTGGCACCTCTTTCATTTTAGTCCTCAAAGAGTAGGATACCTTTTCTTTTTCTTTTAAGCCCATACAAGCTGGTGGCTCCCCTTTCATTTTAGTCTTCAAAGAGCAGGATGCCTTTTCTTTTTCTTTTAAGGCCACACAAGCTGATGGCACCCTTTTCTTTTTAGTCCTTAAAGAGTAGGATGCCTTTTCTTTTTTTAAGCCCACACAAGCTGGTCCACCCCTTTCATTTTAGTCCTCAAAGAGCAACATGCATTTTCTTTTTCTTTTAAGTGCACACAAGCTGGTGGCACCCCTTTCATTTTAGTCTTTAAAAAGTAGGACACCTTTTTATTACTTTTAAGCCCACACGAGCTAGTGGAACTTATTTTCTTTTAGTCCTCAAAGAGCATGACACCTTTTCATTCCCACCTAAAACATGACCTAATACACTGTCCCAACAAAATGGTGTCTATTTATCTTTATCCTATTCCTAATACTTAGCAACGGTTAAAGAGGGGTAGCAGTAGACACCTTATTTTGTTTAGACTAGTTTTTGGTATCTTAGGGGTTTAGGTAAAAGATGACAAAATAAAAAAAGGTAGAAATAAAGTAGGTCGCTTGGCAAGAATATTTTTTGGGAAGGCCTAAAATACCTATGGACCATTTTAAAGAAAAATTCAAAAATGGGGTAATTTTCCTCTTTTTGTGACTAAGATAAGAGAACTCGAGGAACCTAATGTATGTATAGGTCAACTTGAGGAACCTAAGGACTGTTTTAAAAGAGCATGACACCTTTTCATTCCCACTTAAAAAAGGACCTAATACATTGCCCCAATAAAATGGTGTCTATTTATCTTTGTCCTATTCTTAATACTTAGCAACGGTTAAAGAGAGGTAGCAGTAGACACCTTATTTTGTCTAGACCAGTTTTTGGTATCTTAGGGGTTTAGGTAAAAGGTGACAAAATAAAAAAATGTAGAAATAAAGCATGTCACTCGGCAAAAAATTTTTTGGAAAGGCCTAAAATACCTATGGATCGTTTTAAAGAAAAATTCAAAAATAGGGTAATTTCCTCTTTTTGTGATTAAGATAAGACAACTCGAGGAACCTAAGGTATGTACAGGTTATATAGGTGCTTAAACACTGTCATGGGCTTTCACATTACCAAAATTTTGAATTTCCATGTGTAGTATCGGTACATGAGGTTTGGTATCGATACTTAAGGTGTGGTATCGATACTTAGCATGATTGTATTGATACAAGTCTTGGCAATCGCTAAAATTGTGATTTTTGGCAAAATGTATCGATACACAAGCATGAGTATCGATACAAATCCATGGAGTATCAATATTGGCCTCTAAGTCTCGAGACTAAAAACATTTTTTTACTCTTAGTATCGATACATAACTCATTATATCGATACTCAGGAGTTGTGTATCGAGACAACATGTTCTATATCGATACACCAAGACATTTTTACCTAGTTTGAGCCATTTTTTAGCCTCTAAAAACCTGATTTAAACATGTTTTTGCACCAAAGAACTATCATATCACATTGCAAACCTTAACTATGGGTTTATTAATGGATTCTAACAAATATTTGGAGTCCAAATAATTAATGACAAAGGTCACTTTCATAAAATATATGGGTGTAAGAGGGTGGCAAACATATCTCCAGCTTACAGGCTTTCACAATCTTTCTACCCCCTTGATCAGCATGGCAAAACCAATAAGAAGAAAGTCAACTGAACATGGTAGCTAAAGATATGCCCTGTTGCAGAAGAAAATTTAATGAGGCCCTTTGCATTATCTTCTAAAAAGGGGGCTTGAACCAAAAGAATGGGGGATCTCAAAAGGAAACTACCAAAGAAACCCAGCTACCTCAAAAAAAACTCTCCAGCAATTCTAGAAAACTCTTCATCCATTGCCATAAATCCTTCAACCATTTTCAGCCTTAAAAACACGTCCAAAAACACTATTTCATTGACTTCTATACTTTATTCCTGTAGCTACCCTAAACCACCACTGGAAAACCTTCTAGAACCTAACTTTCCACACATTTTGATCTTTAAGAAGCCTCACCATCAACCATACCACCAAAAGGCTACTTTTTTTCATCTTTTTCTTGCTAAATAATAGTAAGGAGAAGGAAAAAAATTAAACCTACAGCCACTACTTTGAGACAAAGGAAAGTTTAAGTTTTTTTGGTATATCTGCTCTATCTTGATCTTTGTAATTTCTATTTTGTCATTAACATCATCTTAGTAAACCCTTTTTTATGCTTTTATGGCCATCTTAGGACTCTCATGCATTTTTTATGGCTTTACTTATGGTAGTTTAGGATCTTCATGCTTTTCTTGGTGTCTACATGCTGCCCCTTTACGTTTTCATTACCATAACAGCCTCTATCCATGTGACCTTGCCATGTTCCTTCCACATTCACATCTGTATCTAATGTAAAGCATGCATTTTAACATGTCATAAGTATGCCCATGCATTTCCTAGTAGTTTAATAGGTTTTATGAAATAAAAATGTTTTTTTTTTTTTTGCATGTTCATCCTAAGTACGTTCATGCATCTATCTATCATCTCCATGCATTCTTTTTTTATGCATGCATATTCTCCATGTTCTATATCATGTTTGTAGTAGTTTGTTTATGTTGAGATGTTTGTTTGATTGCTAGAAAACCCGATTTCAAAAAGTACCCCCTAAGTCAAGCACATGCTATCTCCATACATGGAGAATAACATGGGCTTAAGATTTTTATAAAGTTGGTTTTCCAACCTTGGGGGTAAAGCAAGCATTCAGTTTTGGATTCATGGAAGAATGAGTATAAGAATGCTAGTTTTCAAACAAAATGAAATGGAGCTTTTTAGTTGAAAAATATGAATCATTGGTCCTTAGCCAAACACCCTCATGATGGTATGGTCAATGGGTTGTTTCATCATCCCAAATTACTCCAGGACTATGGAATAAACTCATGATACCCATGTCAACCCCTCATCTCGATCATGGATGTTTAAACATCTATGGTTTAAGCTTAACCTAATGAACAACCAAAAATACTGAGCACCTCCTTTATTTTGTTCTGGCAACACAGTGGTATAGTTTTGAAAAATTATTTAAAAATAAAAAATGATTTATCTAGAATGTATTGGTATTTTTTCCCTTGAAGGGTTTCAAATTACTTTCCAACAATATCTCATTTACCTTCAGATCATCTCGGATGAAATAGTTATGATTTTTCGAATCTTCACTATTTGAATCCCCTAGATCTAGCCAGTAGTTTACTATTTGGGCTGTTTCAGCCTAACAAACAACATTGTTTAATCACTTGAATATTTTTCCCATAAAGTTCATGAAATTCCCTTTCTAAAATGGTCATTTTAATGGTATCGGATGAATTCAAAATGATTTTTCAAAGTCCATAATAGCTTTACCTTGTACATGCTACTAGTGTCAAAATAAGCTAAAGTTTAAAAACTTATTCTGCCTAGATAGTAATCTTCTAGGATTTTTAGAATATTTTTACATTAATCCTCAACCGAGTTAACTTTCCAACGTATGTTGTTTACCATTGGGGACCTCTGGATGAGCTTAAAATAAATTTGAAAGGAGAAACAATGTGACGCTGTCCTCTGTTTCTAACTTAATTTTAAAAACTCTTTTATTGAGGCATTCGAACGCCCCATCATCTATTCGGCTCATTCCCATGACCTAAACCCCCCTTAGACTCGAACCAAGGCTAAACAAAAGAGGAACATTTTAGCCAAAACTTTGGCTCTTGACTTTCAAAGATTCTTTTTTTTCAAAAATATGACCTATTCTTTCTAATGTTGAAGATTTTTATTTTCGGGGATACTCCAACCCCACTATTTTGAAGGGATACTCCAACCCCATTTTTAACTAAAATCCAATATTAAACCTCTATTTTTGGAGACACTCCAACCCTACTATTCCAAGGAGATACTCTAACCTCACTTTTAACTCAAATCTAATATTAAACCTCCATTTTCGGGGATACTCCAACCTACTATTCTAAGGGGATACTCCAACCCCGCTTTTAACTCAAATCCAATATCAAACCTTCATTTTTTAGGATACTTTAACCCTACTACTCTGAGGCAATACTCTAATCCCGCTTTTACCTTAATATGACATTAAATTTTCACCTTTGGGGAAACTCTAACCCTACTCTTTTGAGGGGATACTCCAACCTTACTCTCTATATTCCTTTTAAAATTTAAACTTTTTTCCCAGGACATCCCCGAGTCATTGAAATATTTTTCTCCTCAAATTTCCACTGAATATGACTAATTCTCAACATTGTCGTCTCAGCTATTCATCAATAATTGAAGACAATTATAAGATACATTTCGATCACTCCCTTTTTTGTATGTATTTTGTGTGTTTATTTTTGTGTGGATTTATTTATTGCTTTCTTTCCTATCTTACAAATGTGTTTCCTCTTATAGGGACCTCGAGCATTCATGCTTTAAAATTTATTTTCAAAATCATAAAATGATATCTCGTATCGGTATCTCTCTAGTGCCAGACATGAAATATTTGATTTTTTAAACCCATTCGAAGATCATTTTTATCAAAAACCCTTATGTTTCTCACCTCTTTAAGGTGCATAGGTGATAAAATTTCATTAAAACCCAGACTTGTATCTTGAAAAAATTTCATGCATTAGAGGGAATTATATTTAAATAATGATAAAAATGGAACCGAAGAAACCAAGATTCAAGTAAAATATAGTTAGATGGTATTAATTTTTCGATCGTTATGGGGATGTTAATCCTTCCCCACACATAACCAACTCTCTAACCCAAGATAATGAATCTCTGGTATTACTTTCAATAGGCATCCAGTAATGCCTAACTTAAAATGATCGGTGGTGATTCTAAGTTTATGGCTACTTCATGGTGGCCATCCAAGACTAGTCGGATGAGCGATTCATCTTATAGCCTTTCACTCCTTCGTGTTGAACATCAAAATATTTTTAATTTGAACACACTTTGGCCCTTCAGATCATCCGAAGTTCATAAGGGCTGTGCATGTGGAATGTCGACAATGACATTCGTTCATCACCATCTATGTTAAGTACATGCTAAGCTAGCATTCAGGCAGCATGGGAACTTATTTCAGTCAGATATAACTATTTTAAGATGGCATTGCAGGTAATGACATCCACTTGTCTTTGCCCATTTATTAAAGAGGACTTGTCATCGAACATAATAGCATATCCTAAAGGAATAATGATAAAATGATGAACGCGGGTGACAACATTTGCTCATCATTGTCCTCATAAAGTATGGTATATAGGAGTAAAGGTAAAAAAATGTTTCCCCAAGTGATCATACTCTTCGGGTTATTATAGCAGCATCCGGTATGGTTTGACATGGTTTAGCTCGTAGAGCTCACTATATGAGTTTAAGTCGATGCCTATTCTGGTACCTAAATCGCTCTTCTATTGGTAAAAACGGATAAGGCACTCCTATCCTAGGCCCATTACGGGTTTAGCAGAATAGGTTTGATCTGGTGAATGTATTTCCTTATACAAATACAGAAGGGTACTCACAAGAGACATAGGTAGTTTACATCCCGAAAGGATTTGCCAGGCCTATGCAGAGGGTTACTCACGAAGGTAGATGGCTCACTTCCTACTAACAATTAGGATACTAATCATACCATGGTGTTTGGTGGGAATCTAGTGCAAATGTAAATGCATGGTGTGTGTTTGGGAAACAATCAAACCTTTTTGTTTCACTCTCATATTACCATATTTATTCAAAGAAATATTTATTTAGGCACAAATAATCCCTAACAATCATAGGATAAAAACATAAACAATAGAGATTAGTAGGCAAAAATAAAAAGAATTATATCTAAATAATGATGAAGATCGAAGAACTAAGAGCCGGGTGAGCAATAGCTAGTTATAGGCCTAACTCTCTAGGTTGGTCCCCGATAAAGTCGCCAAGCTATAGCCAAATGCCCTGCCTTTAAAACTTCAGTTAATCTGAAGGTTATAGCACACTCAACTTAAAAATAAATGATAGTTGGTCATGGTCAAGCCTTTGAGTTATCCCTTGATCGAGATTTGGATTAGGCATAACAATATGAAGGGGATAGAGACCATCGGGCAAGTCAATCATCTAACAAGTCTCAAATAGCCACCATGAAATAGTCATAAACTTGGAGTCGCCACCGATCATTTCATGCAAGGTAGGATAAGATGCCTACTGAAAATAATATTTTAAGTTGCAAAACTCGAAACATCGGTTTCAAGGTCTACAAAGTCCAAAGATTCATTGGTTAGCTTTGAGAGTTTGTTATACATGGGGGAGGATTAACATCCCCACGATGCCTGAAATCGATACCTGCTAACTATATTTAACTTTGGTTTTGGTTAAATCGGTTCCATTTAGCCTTTATTTAGATATAATTCCATTTAATGCATAAAATTTTGTAAAAATAGATCTAGTTTTTCATTTTGTAAAAAAAATGGCTCATCTATGTGCCTCGAAGATGTGAGAAACATAGGGAGTTTTTATGATTATAAAGTCCGGATTAGGTTTTGAAATTTTTGATATTCTGCATTAGGCACTGGAGAGATACCAACACAAAACATCACTTTGTAAAATTTATTGGAAAAATGAATTTTAAATATGAATGCACGATAATTACTACAAAAGGAAATGTGTTAGTGAGGCAAAAAAAGTGAAATATAATAATATCATAAATAAGCAATCATAAACAAAAGAATGTAAAAAGAAGGGGCGATCAAAATGTAACTCATAATTGCTTTCAATAATTGAAGAATAACAGAGATGACAATTTTAGAGACCGATCAGGAGTCAATGGTAATTTGAAGAGCAAAGATAATTTTTCTCAAAGTAGTCTATGGCATCCAAAAGGGAGTAAATTTTGGATGTTTTCAAGGTAAAACAGGGTTGCAGTATCCCCTCAGAGAGATGGGGTTGAAGTATCCCTAAAGATAGAGTTAGAAAAATATTTAAGAATAAAAAAAATTTGTATCTTTTTTTAAGAAACAAGGCTGGAGTATCCCCTTGAAGCAATGGGGCTAGAGTATCCCCTCGAAGTAGTAGGGTTAGAGTATCCCCAAAGTTAGGAAAACATTTAAGAACAAGGAGAAAATTTAATCTTTTTAATTAAAAATAGGGTTGGAGTATCCCCTTTGAGTGCTAGAGTTGGAGTATCTCCATTAACAAAAATTTTAATATGAAATCCTATTTTTGTATTTTAATCTTGATTTAAGTCAAAAGGGGTTAATGTTGTGAGGGAACAAACTGAACACATTTTGAGACATTCAAATGTCTCGATAAAAGGAGATTCAAAAACAAAGATAAAAATAGGAGACAATATCATGTCACCTCCATTCCTGACTTTGTTTCAAGCTTATCCGAAGGCTTTAGGTAGTGAATAAGGTATTGTTAGAGAGATAACCCGATAAGGTTTAATGTAAACATATTCTAAAAATTCTAGACGGTTACTTTCTAAGCAAAATTAATTTTTGATGTTGTCTATATTAGCACTGGCAGCACATGCAGTGGAAAAGACATGCTGAACTTTAAAAAATCATTTCGGGCTCATCTGAGATTGTTAAATTGTGAACAACACCTTGCTAAAAATGAAATTTCATAAAATCTTTAGGAAAAATACTTTAAAATTTCATCAAAATCATATAATAAGCCAAAATGGCCCAAACAAAATGTTGCGTGTTAGTTCTAGGGGTTCTAGCCAACAAAGGTTCAAAAAATCATAACTCCCTCATCCGGGATGATTCAAGGCAAATGAAACATCATTGGAAAGGTACTTCAATATCCTTCAAGGGAACAAAATTAGAAAAACCAAAAGAAATACTTGATGGTTCAAAAATGATTTTTCAAATTCAGATTAAGTACTACCAAGCAAAAATAAGGGGATTTTTGATATTCTAATTTTTTTTAAAGATAGATTTGGGTCTAGGATGTTCGAACATCCATGACAGAAAGTAAGATGGGCTTCACAAGTTCATTCGATAATCTTGAAGTAGTTTGGGATGAGAAAACAACCCGTTAACCATGTTACTAAAGGGAACATAAGACACCAGATCAAGGTTTAATACTAAAAAGATTTCCATTTTTGAAAAATAAACTTATTTCACCATGAATCCAGAGCTGAAATGTTGATTTCCCCTAAGATTGGGAGGTTAATTTTATGAAAGCATTAAGTCCATGCTACTCTTCATCTATTAGAGGTAGTATAAACCAAACTTAGGGATGTTTCTAAAAATCAGGTTTTAAGAAACAAGCAAGCATTTTGACAGAGATATCATGAACAAAATACAGCACATACAAAGATAAACATAGGTTAAACATTTAAACATACAAAGATGACATTTTGACATGAAAATGGGTGACACAAATGCAAGAAGATGACAAATAGGGTGCATGAAAATGACATGAATGAATAAAGGAATAGATGCTGGAGTTGTCAAGATAGCATTTTTATTTCATGAGACTCCTTAAAAAGACAAGAAAATGTTTGAACATACCTAAGATATGTTAAAGTGACCATTTAAATATGAAATAGATATATGAATATGGAAGGAACATGGCAAAAGATGCATTAACAGAGGCTATGTAATGATGAAAATGAAGTATAGTGAGTTTATATATCCCACAACATAAGGTGTTAAGAGAGTCATCAAAATCCTAAGACTACCACAACCAAGGCAACAATGATGCATGAGAGCATTTGGAGGGTCATGGTAGCATGAAGGGCTCACTAAAATGAAATAGATGATCAAAATAGAAAATATATGGAACAAGGTAAAACATATACTAGTAAAAGCCTGAACCTTTCTCCTTTCTAAAAGCAAAGACTTTAAGCTCAGTTTCTTTCCTCTTATGGCTATTATTTAGCAAGAAAAAGGTGAAAAGAAGAAGCTTTCTGGTAATATGGTTGCTAGTGGGGTGTTTTAAGGATGAAAATATGTACAAGGTTGAGTTTTTGAAGGTGTTCTGGTGGTGGTTTTAGGGCACTACAGGATGGAGGTTGGTTGAGGGTGAAAGGTAATGGAATAATGTTTTTGGTGAGTTTTTGGAGCTAGAGTTGCTAGAAGATTTGTAGGGATGGATGATTAGTTTTCTAAGATTGCTGAAGAGTATTTTTGATAGTTGAGTTTTTTTTTTTTTTTGAGATAGCTAGGAGAGTCCTCTATTCAATACTTAGCCACTGCTTTTAGAAGACAATTCAATGGCATTTTTTATTTTTCCCTTCTGCACCAGGGGACATCTCCAGCTCCTATGTTGAGCTCACTCTCTTCTTATTGGTTTTGCCATGTTAAGCAAGGAGGCAGAAAGGCTGTGGCAGCTTGCAACTGGAGATATGCCTGCCATGCCCTCTTACACCCATATAGCTTATGAAATTGACCTTTTTCATTAATTGTTTGGGCTCCAAAAATTTGTTTAAATTCATTAATAAGCTTATAGTTGAGGTTTGCAATGATTTATGATAGTTCCTTGGCATAAAAACATGTTTAAATTGGGGTTTTGAAGGCTGAAAAGTGGCTCAAAGAAGGCAAAAATACCTTGGTGTATTGATACAAAACATGTTGTATCGATACACAAGGTACCTTTTACTCCTGAGTATATACAATGAACTGTGTGTCGATACTAAGAGCAAAAAATGTTTCTAGTCTTAAAACTTAAAGGCCTGTACCAATACTCCATGGATTTGTATCGACACTCATGCTTGTGTATCGATAGATTTTGCCAAAAATATAACTTTGGCTACTGCCAAGGTCTTTATCGATACAAATATGCTAGGTATCGATACCACATCTCAGGTATCGATACTATACCCTTTTGTTTTGATATTTCATGTGAAAATTCAAATTTTTGACAATGTAAAGCCTCGTATCAATACACATGCACCAATATAACTTGCACGTACCCATGGCTTCTTGAGCTACCTCAACTTGGTTATAAACAATGGGAAATTGATCTGTGTATTCATTTGAATGACCCTAGTGACAACATGAATACTGGCCTTTGGTGCCTCTCTTTATATTTTTCTTTAATATGATCTATAGGGATTTCAAACCTTCCCAAAAAAATTTTTCCTGGTACTATGTCACCTAATAGTGCTTGGCGACACAGCACCTGGCAGTCATCCCTTAGTTTTTATTTTTATTTTTTGATTTTATCATATTTTACCTAACTCCTAGGATACCAGAAATTAGCTCGGACAAAGTGAGGTGTCTACGCCTTTAATAAGGTCAAACATTACCTTTCAAACCCTTTGGTACTTTTGCCATCAATGCCCAATCCCTCTCTAATCCTATAGTTATCAGTTTTTGACAAGTCAATGGGCTGTGCATTGGATCAACATGATGAGTTGGGTAAGAAGGAAGAGTCTATCTACTACTAGAGCAAGAAATTCACCAAATATGAAAATAATTATTTAGTTGTAGAGAAACTATATTGTGCTTTATCTTGGATGGCCCAGAGGTTAAGATAATATAGGTCGGACTATATTAAATGGCTAATTGCCAAAGTCGATCCCATCAAGTATTTATGCAAAGTTCCCCTTTGTCATGGAGATTGGCTACGTGGCAAGTCTTGCTTTTCAAGTATGATATCTTATACATGAACCCGAAAGCCATTAAGGGTAGTGCAATAGTAAACTTCCTGGCAAGGCAAGCAACGGATGATTATTAGCCTTTATAATTTGAATTTCCTGACAAAGACTTGATGTGCATAACTAAGGTAGAGAACACTATCGAGTGTAGCTTATCTTGGAAAATGTAGTTTGATAGAGCTTCAAACACACTGGATAATGGAATTAGGGCAATTTTTATCTCGCTTAATGGAAATCACTACCTCTTTATTGCAAGATTAAACTTCAATTGCACCAGCAATATAGCTTATATAAGGCTTGCATCATAGGACTCCAAGCAGCCATTAAGAGGGGCATTCGAATGCTGTAAGTTTTTAGCGATTGAGCCCTTATCATTTACCAACTAAAAGGAAAATGGCAACCACATGATGCTAAGCTGATCTACTTTTGGAATATGATGTCGAAATTAAAAAAGACTTTCATGATATTAGCTTTTAACACCTACCTCAAGAACATAACCAAATTGCTAACGCTTTGGCCACCTTGTCATCCATGTTTAAAGTTAGTCGAGAATCAGATGTTGCTCCCATTCAGATGAGTATCTATATAGCCCCAGTATATTATCAGAGTATGAAGAAAGAGAAGGATGGCCTACCATGGTATCATGACATCCTTCAGGACATCAAGGATCAGTAACACCTAAAAGACGCCACCAAAATTGATAAGAAAACCATATAAAGGATAGCTACGAGCTTCGTTTTGGATAGCAAAATTTTTAACAAGAAAGATTGGGACTAAGTACTACTCCAGTGCATAGATGCCTCTGAAGCTAAAAGAATTCCCAAAGAAATTCGTGAAAGAATTTACAGTACCTATGATAATGGATGGTGAAACAAGCCATGCGATTAGGATATTATTAGTTGACCCTTAAAAAGAATTGCATTGACTATGCTCCAAAGTGCTACACATGCCAAATCTACGTAGACAAAATCCATACCCCACTGACACTTTTGCATGTTATGACAGCACCATGGCCTTTCTCTATGTACGACATGGACATGATCAGATTGATTATCCTTAAGGCTTTTAATAGGCATTGTTTTCATTTTGGTTGCTATTGCTAATTTCAATAAGTGGGTAGAGGTATCTTCTTATGCAAATGTCACCAAATTTATTGTATACAAATTTGTGAAATGGAACATCATTTGTAGATATGGTCTTCCCAAGTATATCATTAATGATAATGCACATAACCTGAAAGACAAAATGATACAAGCAGTCTGCTCTCAGTTCAAGATTTAATATTGAAACTCCATCCCATTGTCCAGAAATGAATAAGGCAGTTGAAGTAACCAACAAGAATATTAAGAAGATAGTTAAAAAGATAGTTGAGATGTACAAAGATTGGCACCTTTTTACTTTGCATGCCTATCGCATAGCAGTATGAACTTTCACAAGTGCTACCTATTCTCCTTGGTCTATGGCATAAAAGCTATCTTACCTACCAAGGTTAAAATCTTTTCACTCAAAATCTTGATGGAATCGCAACTTGAAGATGCTGAATGGGTTAAGAACCGATATAAGCAACTAAATCTCATTGAAGAAGAAAGACTGAAAACCATTTATCATGGGCAGATGTATCAAAAACACATAATGAGAACCCAAGACAAAAAAGTCCTCTTTATTAGTCCCGAGAAAGTAACTAGGTACTCAAACAAATTCTTCGATCCATAAAGATGCTCGAAAAAATAGACCACAAATTAAGAAGGTTTGTTTATGGTGAAATACATATTTTTTGAAAGAGCCCTAGTCTTAATCGAGATGGATGGTAACGACTAACCTAACCTTGTGAATTATGATTCTGTTAAGAAATACTATGCCTAAAATGATTTTAGGATGAAAACCTAAAAGGGCATCCTATTTCTCTTTCTCTTTCTACTTTTTTTTAAAAGAAAGATAAAACAAAAAGCAAACATAAAAAATAAAAAAAAAGCCTCGGATAAAAACCCAAAGGGGCACCCAGGAAAATGAACCGGCTTAAGTGAACTCTAGCACAAGGATAAGGGGGAAGAATCTTTTTCTAGCCTAACATCCTTAACTAGAATTTAGAATAATCTATCCAAATCACCAAAGTCACCCTTTGAATCACAATAGACAAAAGAAACCCTCGATAGTCACCAAACTCAACAGAACAAAAGTCTTTGAACATGGGCCATTTAAGCTCAAGGCTATGCCTTCACCTTCCAGAAGTAACTACTGTATTCAAAACTATTGAAATAGGGTTGGCGAATCATGAGGTAAGAGATCACCCTATCAAACCTATTTAAGAGCAAAAAACTAAAGAAGGCCAAAATCGATCATCGAATCTGGCATTCAAAATCACAACTTTTGCAACATTTAGACATACACTTGTATCCCCATGCATTATATAGCATTTAACATCCTTCAGGTACTTGCAGGCAAAAGCTAGACGAAGATAAAACCTTAGGTACAATATCTTGTTATTGAAAGCCTTTAAAGGCTTAAGGTAAGTGTGGCAACATGCCTCGGGGTGGATCCTCGCAGATCTATGGGCGCATACAACTTAAAATACTTTTCTGACTTTGAAATCTCTTCTTGACTGAGACTTTTCCTTTGTGACATGATGAGAATAAGAAATATGGATTCTTGACTTGTGATACAGTGAAGGGGACCATAAGATGAATCACTTATCTTATTGGTCTCAGATGACCATCACGAAATGGCCAATGCTAAGAGTCACCACCAATCATTTTGGGCTAGGCATAATTGGATGCCTATTGAAACCTATGTCTTGACTTACAAAACTCGAAACATGGATCCCATGGTCTACATAGTACAAAGATTCGCCATTTGGGTTTGGGAGTTGGTTACACACAATGAGGCATGAACCTCTTTGTAATGCCTGAAATCGGTACCTTACTAGTTATGTTTTATCTCAGTTTCAATTCATTCGATCTTAACTCATACTATTTTGATATAACCCTTTTTTAATGCATAAATTTTATAAAAATACAAATCCAGGTTTTTATGAAAAGATTTAATCTCATATACGCCTTGAAGGGATGGGGAATATAGAGATTTTTAATAAAAATGACCTCTAGATTTTTCTTTGAAAAATGTAATATACCACATTGGGCACTGGAGAGATACCCACACTGAACATTACCTTTAATTTTACTTGAAATAATTTGAAAACAAGATTTAATCTCATATACACCCTGGAGGGATGGGGAATATAGAGATTTTTAATAAAAATAACCTCTAGATTTTTCTTTGAAAAATGGAATATACCACATTGGGCACTGGAGAGATACCTATGCTGAACATTACCTTTAATTTTACTTGAAAAAATTTGAAAACATGAATGTAAATAATCATCATAAAGAAATCACATTAGTAAGGCAATGAACAAAGTAACATAACATGGACCATTCAATATAATGTTAGAGAGAAGGGATGGACTATTAGAATTTATCTCGTAATTGGCATCGATTATCTAGGAATGACCAAATTGACAATTTTCAAGATGCATCTAGGTTTCTTGATTGAATAAGGTTTTCTTAACACATTTATGGAAGCCCAAGAAGGAGAAAATTTTAATTGTAGTTGAAAGACAGAGTTGGAGTATCCTCTAAAAAAGATGGGGTTGGAATATCTCGTAGATGATAAATAATTTTGATAGATGAAGATTTTTAAATCTTGATAATTTTGAAAATCGAGGTTAGAGTATCCCTTGAAAGGTCAGGGTTAGAGTATCCCCAAAAGTGACATATCGACACTCTTTAAAGAAGTCGAGTTGGAAAACTTAAGTTGGCAAAACTTCATGATTTAAAAAATGAGTGAGCATTTTGACTATTTTTGGCAAAATAAGTTGTGAACGAGGATAGTAAAGATGTAAAAAATATATTCGTGCCTTGATACGAGCTTGTGGGAGGTCAAAGCATGTTCTTAAGTTTGATCAGGAGATACAAAGACATTCGAATGTCTTGAGATAAAATTCGAGAAAACAACTTAATTTTAACCATGTCCAAGAATAGGGGACAGCGTCATGCGATCTCACTTTTTGATTTTATTTTGGATTGGTTTGAAGGCTTTAGAGGATGGACAAGATACTGTTAAAAAGGCAACTTGACAAGGATCAATCTAAAAATATTCCTAATATCCCAAAAAATCACTTTTCAGGGAAAAAAGTTTTCAAATTTAGGTTAATTATGCTACTAACAGAGAATGTAAGGAAAATGGCATGTGAAAATTCAAAAAATCATTTCAGACTCTTTTGGTATCAAAAAATTACAAATAATACCTTTCTAGAAAGGGAATTTCATGAACTTTTAGGAAAAATATTGGACAGATTTGGAAAAATTGTTTAATAAGCCTAAAAGGCCCAACCAGAATGCATTTTTTTAACTCTAGGGATTCTGGATAGTCTAGGTTTAAAAAATCATAACTCTTTCATCTAGACTGATTCGGGGGTGAACATGACCTCATTTTAAAGATATTTTGACACACTTTCAGAGACAACTATTATAAAATTCACAAAAAAATTGTTTAGGATTTTACAGTGATTTTTCAATTTGTAATAATGATGCTGCTAGCAGGGGACAAAGCAAAGCAGAAGATATTTCTTGTTTTCTTTATGTTTATGGGTCCAAATTCGAGTCATCGACATTCAAATGTCCATGACTGAAGGGAAAGAGTGGCATGAGCATCATGAACTCATTTGCACAGGCCAAGATTAATATGGGACAATGAAATAGCCTGTTGATCATACCACTAAAGGTTTTAACTTAAAAACAAGGCATGAACATTTAGGGAACAAGTGCAAGGCCATTTTGTTGGAAAATCATAAGTTTTAAGCTCGTTTAATCAGGATTACAAATCTAGAAAACTTCATCTTCCCCAAGATTTTTTAGTTAACTTTAAGGAATATGCTAAGTTCAAGCTAGCCCTTATTGGTTGAGGTTGGCATGCTTGGCTTGGGGAGGTTTTGAAAATTAGTTTTTTTACAGCCATCAGACGTGCACTTTGACAAAGAGAAAACAATGAACATATAAGGACATGGCACATAACATGAATAGGGATGCTAACTTTACCAATGGTTTAGACAAAGAAAATGTTATGGATGCTGAAAATGACAATGATTCATGATAAGATACAAGTTAATGTATAAATATGCTTGAAATATGTTAAGCTAAGGATTCATATATGGATTAATCATAGAGATGCATGGACATGGCATAAAATGTATGAGCAAGAGTTATCAAAATAATGAGGATGAAATGAGGTATTTTGCACATCAAAGGGGCATTAAGGCATCCAAATCCTAAACTACCACAACCAAAAGCCACAATAATGCATGAGAATCCTAAGAGGGTGATGGAAACATGGAGAGCTCACTAAAATGATAAAAATGCTGAAAAACAGAAAATAAAAGTGATAAAGTAAGAAACTATACCAACAAAACTTCAATTTTTGGCCAAATAGTTGGAGCAGTGGAGATGGTTTCAATTTCTTTCTTTTCCTTATTGTTAATAAGCAAGAAAAAGAGAAAAACAATGAGGTTTTGGTTCTGGTATAGATGAGAGTGATTTTCATAATGTGTAGTGGTTGAGAGTGAGTGTTTTAGGGCTATTTTTAAGTGCTGAGTGAAGAGCTACGGGATTTGGTTTTCTTGTTGTGTGAATGTGTTTTAGAAGCTAAAAATGAGCTAAAATCTCAAAATCTCAGCTAAGATATAAGTGGTCTATTTATACTAGCATTTTGGAGCCAAATTAGAGGTGTTTCTGGTCATTTCTCAAGAGGGACAAAGTGATGTCAGCTTGATGGCTATAGAATGGCTATAGGGAGCAACTTGCTGCCAATGTAATGGACACAGGGTGGTTGGGTTAAATGCTAAAATGATTTCCCAGCAAATAGGGTGGCTGATAGTGATCTTGGTCAACAAACTAGGAGGGGCGATCATGTGACATTAAACTTTTTAATCTAATTTAGACTTAAAAAATGTTTTGATTAATTCAAAAGTCCAAATTCATAATCTGATATAGGTTTTGTTCTTTTCTAATGCAAAAAAAAAAAAAGTTAAAATTGAGTTTTGGATCAATGGTGGATTAGTAAAAAATTCTCAAACCGTGGAAAATGGCCTGTATGTATTGATACATTATAGAATGTATCGATACATTTGGTGTAAAAACCTTGAGTGTATCGATATAATGAACAATTTATCAATACAATGAACATTGTATCGATACTATGAACCATTGTATCAATTCAATGCTTCATTTTATTGATACATGTTAATATGTATCAATACATTTCTTTACAGAATGCATGTTATGGTATTGACATAGCCTAGTATTGATACATAAGCTCCTGTATCAATACAAAAGCTTATGTATCGATACATTTATGTGTTGTATCGATACAAATAGGGACATTTCAAATTTTTGGATCATTAGAGCATTGTATCAAGACATAAGAACCATGTATCGATACATTCAAGCAAAATTATGAATTTTCTTATATCTTTTGTCCCCAGACACCTCTAACTATGTCCTTTGATGCCATAACTTTGCATTTATCTTTGATATGATCCATTGGCCTTCTTGACCTTTTAAAAATACTTTTCATTAGGTGACATTCCATGCCTTAAGTTGCTAAAAAATTAGCCCGAACAAAATAAGGTGTCCACAACTACCCCTCATTGACTGTTGCTGAGAATAAAAAATAGGGCAAAGATAATTAGACACTATTTTGTTCAGGGTGGAATGACACTCCCCAGAACACCTGTAAAGAAGTAAATTATAATTAATACTTCACTGTGATAAGTGCAGTGTATTGGCAACGATCTTGATAGAAGTTTATGTGAATTTTGTAGGGTTTGCCCTCCCTACTAGGGTGTTAGGTTTTTTAAGGTTTGACCCTCTCAAGTAAGTGCAGAGTAATATGAGTGCCACTGGCTTATGCGAATTTTGACTTAAACTTGGGTGCCACCAGCTCGAGTAGGCTTTGATTCGAGTGCTGCCAACTTTGTGCCACTGACTTGTTGGCTTTAAAAATGTGCCACTGACTTGTGGGCTTCATGTGGGATGATTAGCATCTGATTATTTGCTGACAAGTTTTTTACCACCAGCTCGTATGGGATTAAAAAGGTTTCTTGATAGGTGCCTTCTGAATAACGCTTGGTTTACAAAGCTTAGAGTTCGTGACGAGTAATCCTTGGAGGTTTGGTGAACCTGGATTGAAGTAACATTGCAAAAATCATGATGTGTGATGGTAATATGAATGCATGATATGGAATGTTATCATGATTGCATGATGTGAAGTCTAATACAGGAGATAGTCATAGTTTTTCTTGTATGTCATTCAAAATCTCATAGGGATAGCGATTCATCTTTGTTGCAACTATGGACGAGAATTTTCCTAATCCCGTTATGGATTGTAGGCTGTCCCAGCTCCACTAGGGATACGACAAAAATATATTCTCAAGAATTTAGATTATTGCATTTTTTGATTCGAGAGGCTCAATCATTTTCATGGCAATTGAAAGGCATTATCAACAATTTAGAGACTGTTTGACTGATTAGGTTAATGTCTCTAGTTTCGATAGGATTCTGATAGGATGCATGGGTTGATTTTTGGTTAACTTAAAATGGTTTTTCTTAAGATGTGGCTTGTGAAAGCCAGAAATGGTTTAGTGTATGTTCATGCTGAGCGAGTGTTTAGACACAAAAAGTGCATGATCTTGACGAACAGCGTGTGAGTAGAGTTCCCTATGCTTTTTTTCCCTTTGATGTAATATCGAGATGGCCTAATGCATATTTCAGTTGATTATCAAACATTATCAATAAAATGACAAATGCAATCTGAATTGTACATGGGTTAAAAGAAATAAGCTAATATTTATTCATGACAGCAAAGAGATAAAACTTGGTATACTATTTGACAAATAAGTGATTCGATGGTAAGAAGTATGATTTTTTAGGTAAAAGATGCCTCTGATGATCATGACATGAATGTTTTTTAGGTGCTTTCTAGGATTTTTCTCGAGCAATGAATATGACTAGTATAAGCTAATCTTTGGAAGATCCCTAAGATTGCTTTGCTTTGTTCTATAAGCGATCTCAGTCTATGCCCTATCAAAATTGATCTTCTTAAGTCACCCTTGTGGGTTTTCAACTATAGTTGGGTTGGTTGTCCAGATGCTCTTTCAGATTTTCATCTAGACCTTTTTTTTTTGTTTTTATTTTTTTGTTTTCTCTTTTTTTTGAAGGATGCATTTTTAGGTTTTCACCCTCTACGTGTAATATTTTTTGATAGAATCTGAGTTGACTGGCTTGAGCAAGGCCTTATCATCCATTTTTTATAAGATTAGGGCCCTTCCGGAGAAAGGTTGCTTCACAATATATGGTCATTCCCAATTAGGGGTCCACTTGCCCTGTGTATCTTTGTGAATTGGGAAAATCTTTTTCAATACCAATTCACGTAGGTGAAATTATCATAGGTGCATCTTTTTGTCGTAGGCTCAGATCATGCATCTTTGATAAATTTGACTATGGCAGATAGCTTTCATGCATTTTTCCTTGATAAGGTTGAGCTGGTCATATCTATTCTTGACCCATTCAGCCTCTTCAAGTTTGGTTTCCATCAAGACTCTGAGATAAGGGATCTTGACTTCGATAGGTAATACAGCTTCTATATACAAGGAAGAATAGGGTAGCAACCATAGAAGTGTGAACTGAGGTCCGATAGGCATTAAATGCAAAAGATAGCTTTTCATGCTAGTCCTTATAAGTCTTGGCCATTTTCTCAACTATTCTTTTGATGTTTTTGTTAGCTGCCTCGACTACCTCATTTATGTTTGGGCAATAAGGCATAGAATTATTGTGCTGGATCTTAAACTGTAAGCAAATCGCTTGCATTATTTTATTGTTTAAGTTGCTTGCGTTGTCTGTGATGATTTGGTTTGGGAGGCCATATCTATAAATGATGTCCCGCTTGAAAAACTTGTAAACAATCAACCTAATGACATTAGCATATGAGGTAGCCTTTACCCATTTAGTGAAATAGTTAATTGCTACCAAAAATTATGCCTATTGGAAGCTTTAAAGGTAACTGGCCCGATCACATCCATGCCCCACATGAAGAAGGGCCACAGGGCCATCATGACATGAAATGGCGCTGAAGGGATATTAATCTTGTCTGCATCGATTTGACACTTATGGCATTTTCAAGCGTAGTTGATGTAGTCTCTCTCGAGGGTCAACCAATAATAACCTACTCTCATGATTTGCTTGACCATCCCGATGTCCATTAGCATGTGTGCTGTAAATCCTTTCATGAACTTCCTTTAAAATCTTTTTGGCTTTAGGAGCATTTATGCATCTAAGCAATACTTGATCGTGACTTTCTTGTATAAGATTTTTTCATTTGAAAACAAATCCCACAACCAACCTTTTAATAGTCCTTTTATCAGTCTCGGTAGCATGTTTAGGGTATTATTGATCCTTGATGTAGCAAAGGATGTCCTAATACCATGGTAGGCCATCCTTCTTTTTTTTAATGCTATGACATGAGCCAGAGTTATATAGATGCTCATCTAGATGGGAGCAACATTTGACTCTTGGTTGACTATAAACATGGATGACAAAGTAGCCAAAGCATCGGTTATTTGGTTCTCTTCTCGAGGTAAGTGTCAAAAACTGATATCATCAAATTTTTTCTTGAGTTTTGCTATCAACTTCCCATACTGCATTAGCTTGGTGTCGTGGTTTTCCATTCTCTTTTCAATTGGTAGATGACTAAGGCTAAATCACTAAATACCTATAATGTCTTGACGTTCCTCTCAATGGCTGCTTGAGGCCCCTTGACACAAGCTTCATATTCTGTGATATTGTTTGTGCAGTTAAAGCTTAGTCTTGTTATGAACAGATAATGACTCCTGTCAGGTGACATCAATATTGCCCCAATTCCATGTCCTAGGGCATTTGATGCTTCATCAAAATACATTTTCTAGGATCGATCTTGGTTAAAGGTGTTTTCTTCTTCAGAAATGCATATTAGATCTTTCATCTGGGAAGTCAAAACTTAAGGGTTCATAATCATCTACCGCTCGACTTGCTAAAAATTCAGCTATCGCACTACCCTTGATGGCCTTTTGATTAACATATGTAATGTTGTATTTAGAAAGTAAGACTTGCCATCTAGCCAATCTTCCTAATAGTGCAGGGGCTTCGCATAGATACTTGATAGGATCAAGCCTTGCAATAAACCATGTGTTTTGATATAGCATGTACTACTTGAGTCTCTTGGTTGTCCACACCAAAACACAGCAGAATTTTTTAATTGCAGAGTAGTTGCACTAACATTCTGTGAACTTTTTGCTTAAGTGTTAGGTTACTTGTTCTCTCTTTCCTAACTCATCATGCTGCCCTAATACACAACCCATAGACTTGTCAAAGACTGCCAAGTAAAAAATTAAAGGTCAACTAGGCACCAGCATACCAACACTAGTAGGCTTGACAAATATTGTTTGACTTTATCAAAGGCTTCTTGACATGCCTCATTCCACTATCCTAGATTTTGTTTATGAAGGAGTCAAAAAATAGGGTCGTATTTATCAGTGAGCTGGGATATAAATCTAGCAATATAGTTCAGTCTCCCTAAAAGGCTTTTCACTTTTTTTTTGGTTTGAGGTGGTGGCATATCTTGAATGTTTTTGACTTTGTCTAGGTCAACTTTAATCCTTTTTTCGCTTACTATAAAGCCTAGAAGCTTGCTCGAAGTGACTCTGAAGATACATTTGGCATGATTCAATTTGAGCTGAAATTTTTATACCTATTTAAAAAGCTTTTGAAGGTCTGTGACATGCTCACCCTTTTTCTTTGACTTGGCAACATGTCGTCTATGTAGACCTTAATTTCTTTATGCATTATGCCATGGAACAGGGCTACCATGGCCCATTGATATGTTGCCCCAGCATTCTTGAGTCCGAAAGGCATGACATTATAGCAAAACATCCCTTACATGGTTACAAAAGTTATTTTTTCCATGTCTTCGGGTGCTATCTTGATCTGATTATAGCCTAAAAATCCATCCATGAAAGAGAAAAGAGAATTCTTGGCCATGTTGTCTACCAAGTGTCAATATGGGGTAGCAAAAAGTTATCCTTGGGACTAGATCGATTCAAATCCCATTAATTAATGCACATTTGTACTTTGTCATCTTTCTTTAGGACTGGGACTATATTGGCAACCCATTCTAGATACTTGGCTACTTCGATAAACCCTGCATCAAACTACTTCTTGATTTTTTTTTTAATTTTGAAGAGCATTTTTAGCTTCATCCTTCTTAACTTTCTTTGGATCGATTTGTATCTAAGCTTGATGGGAAGCTTATGGACCACTATATCGGTGTCTAGTCTTGGCATGTCTTGATTTGACCAAGCGAATATATCCTGATATTCCTGAAGTAATTTTATTAACTTGGTCCTAGCCATTAACTTTATTAAGGTTTCGATTTTAATCTTTTTTTAATCCTCCTGAGTACCTAGATTTACTACTTCCGTTGGGTTTTCATAGGGCATTATCTGTCTCTCCTCTTACTCAACGAATCCTAAGAGGTCTGGTGGTATAGAGCTATCTTCAAAATCTTCTTCAAGATCAACTTCACTAGCACAAATTGACTATTCAAAATCGATCTTTAAAGACCTATCAGACACATCCATGTCACTATTGTTAGGACACCTGAGAGGGTGAAAAAATACACATTACAAATGGCACACATAACCTGAGGATTCAGATAAGAATGGAGGAAAAAAATGTAATTAAGGCAAAGAGATTAAAAAGTGATGTAAGCATGCAATATGGAATGATATATGCAAAAGTCATTTTATTGATAATGTTTGATAAAAATGCCCCTTACATAGGACACTTACCTGTCTTTCGACAAGGGTATATAGGTTTTTATTTCTTGACATTACATAAAAGGGACAGGAAAAGTGCAGCAGCTTCCGTCATGACCCCATCATCAAAATCAGTCTTAATGGAAGGACACAAATTCTATGGCTTAGTGTCTTGGAGATCGAGGTAGTAGAGGGCTTTATTTAAGATGACCAAGACATTTTTAGCCTTTTGCTCTTCTGGTTGCCTTGAATTAATTTGTCCTCCCAAATAGAATATCTCATGGAGAGACGAAAACATTATTAGCTTTGATTCCCCTAGTTATAGATCCTCCTTTCTTGCTGTCTTCTTAACTATGCCTTAGCTTTAAATCTTAAGCCTCTTTTATTAACTTGAGTGGTGACTTGCAAGGCTTGGGCTATCCCTTGCAGATTCTTGCCAAGCCCTTTTCCAGCATGTGAACCTTTACCAATGGTCATTTTTAAACTTGAGTGTGTACTCTTTGACAGGTGAGGTTTTATTATTAGCAATTCTTCTCTCATATATGTTGTATTAACAAACTCAAAGAATTGGAATGATGAATTTGGTGCATCTTCATTAGGCTCTATGTAGATATCTTCAGTGAAAGTACTGGCAATCATTTCTTCTTTAGCCTCGATGGTGACTACTTTGTCATCTATCATAAATTTGAGCTTCTGATGAAGAGAGGATGGGACAGCCCCAGCGGAATGTATCCATGGCCTTCCTAATAGGCAATTGTAAGATATATTAATATCCATAACTTAAAAGTCAACTTCATATGTACATCGACCTATCTGAAGATAGATTGTGATATTTCCAATTACTCCGCAACATGTTCCATCAAAAGCTCAAACTATGGTGCAGCTACTCTTGGTGTTGGACTGATCGACAAGGAGTTTATTTAATATAGTCATGGGTATGATATTAAGGATCGACCCATTGTCTATAAGTACTTTAGGCAAAATGCATCCCTTGCAATAGGGAGTGATATGCAGAGCTTTGTAACTGCCCTTGACTCCGGGTGGGATCTCATCATCAGTGAAGGAGATATAATAATTGATCATGATATTGTCCAATTTGTCCATCGAGACATCTGGTGGTACATATGCTTCGTTTAACACCTTCAGTAATGTAGTTTGATAGACCTTTGCATTAAGGAGCAGAGATAGCACAGAAATCTTGGCAGGTTGTTTGGTTAACTGGTCTACAATGCAGTATTCACTATGCTTGATGAACTTGAGAAACTCAGTGGCTTCCCTTTCACTCATTGCTTCCTTGACTTTCTCAAGCTTGAAATTCTTTGCTTGGACTTGAATGGTACTAATGCTTAGAGATGCATCAACCTTTTGTTTTCTTGAGCTGGGGGAGCATAACACCTACAACTATGGGTTAGGTGACTAACTCCTGACAGTTCCATTGCAGCAGTTGCAAAGGTTAGTTCTCTGATCATCACTACCTGATTCTTATATTTCCATGGGATAGCTTTGTTACTCTCATACGGGAATGGCTTACTACCTCTATAACTATCTTTGGTGTAGGTATCGAAAAACTGACTTTGAGACTTGACTTGCCATAAAGAATGAGGGGTTAATTTTGTCGTAAAGTGGTTGCATGGTTTTATTCCCTATCATGTTGATAGATTCAGTAGCAAGCGTGGTTTCCTGATAGAATTCTATCTAGCCTTCATACATCATTCTTTGAACCATGGACCTAAAATCTTTACAAGTTTATAGGGTATGACCTATAACTATATGGAAGTCATAAAAATTGTCAGGATTGTCTTCCAGTTTTTCTGTTGCGTTAAGCAACCCGACCCGAATCAATGCCTGCCAGACCAAGAACATTGGCATCCTTACATTCTCTATGCTTGCCTTGACTTCATATTTATTCTTAATGCTAATCATGTTTACAACTAGCTCTGTGTGGTTTGGTAAAGGATTGGTAGCAAATATTGGTCTTTAGCTCATCCCGAACTATAAAACTTTTAAGTTAATCAGATTTTGCACATTTCACTTGAAAGATATGCAGTTCTTGATGTCATGCCCTGCAGCCCTAGTATGGTATTCATAGTGGGTGTTAGGTTTGTACCATTATAGGTATTGTAGCTTTTTTTTTAGACATGATTAGAGCAACTAAATGATTTTTTAGCAAAGTTTGGTAGAGCTCTTTATAGGTCATAGGGATGAGATCAAAGTGTTGCCTTTGTTGATTTAGACCTCGATTTCTAAGTGCATTATTGGTTGTTTGATAGGTATTTGGGTTAACTTGCGAAGAGTAGCTTTGTGGTGGGTTTGATGGGATTGCAAATGATGGGTTATAGGTTATGGTATAAATTGGCTGCAGGGATATTGTGACAGGGGGAGAATGTGGCATGCTTGAGTAGCGAGGGTTGGGTGCTTGATGTTGCCTTGGCTAAGATGAGCCAGCATAATTTATGGCATTGGCCTCTCCATTTTTTTTCTTACTGGTAATGAGCTTCTTACTCGATCCAGCTATTTCCTCGGCAGATATTCTACCACTCTTAATGGCAACATCGATCATTTCTCTGCAGAGAAGTAAGTTTGTGAATTTTTTAGTGGCATTCCCTATGAGCTTTTTGTAATAAGGAGCATGTAAGGTGTGAATTAAAGTGACTGCCATCTCTTTTTCTATGAAGGGAGGCTGGACTAGGGCTACTTCTTTTCTCCATCTTTGGGTGTATTGCTTAAAACTTTTAGTGGATCTCTTCTTGAAATTCATCAAGCAAAGCTAATCTGGCACTCAATCTGACACGTGCTAGTATTGATTTAGAAAGGCCTTAGCCAAGTTGGCCTATGATTAGATTTTCATATTGTCTAGCTTGATATACCACTGAGCTATTACCCCAATGAGGCTATGCTGGAAGCAATGGATGATAAGCTTTTCATTTTTCTCATACTCGGCCATCTTTCATAGGTACATTCAAACATGGATGGTCGATGGTTCCATTAAACTTCTCAAACTCTAGGACTTTGAACTTTGGGGGAATGAGAAGGTTGTACACCAAAGACAGTGATTATGCTTTAAGAGCTCAAAACTTGTCACTCTCCTCAATAGCTTAGCGGTATTTTTCCAGTAGTTGGAATTTGTTCACTTCTTTCGCAGTCATGGTGGACTTTTGACCTTCTATTTTCTCTAGTTCCTCATGGCCAAAGGTTATTGGATCTGCATATAAGACTCCTACAATCACCCCTTGATTATCGGGAATGAATTAACCTGTCGCACTAGGATTTAGGTAGATGACTAGTGAAGCCTGAGTAGCAAGGGTAGGAATAGGCCTTTGTTCTTGTCTAGTTTTCTTTTGGGTAGGTTTCGGATTAATGGCAAGGGGCTTTCAGTGTTGGAAGGATCATTCCTTGTTTTAGCAGTGCTGGCCTGCCTTTTTCTTTCATAGAGGTGGTCATTAGTTCCATAAGTTTTGCAATTTGATTTTGCATTTTGTATTGCTAATGAAGCATCTAGTCTTGTGATTGCTTAATCATTAGCTCAGGTCGTTCAATATGAGCTTTATGATTTGCTTATGGTGTTGTGTGTTGTAATGGTGCATGATGTAAGGTTTCATGTTCTTGATTTATCTCGAAATCCCTTGCACTTTTATGGCCTAATTCGTATTAGACTTTTATTTAAAATATATATTTATTGATGAGCATTTATAATGCAATGACGAGTTAAGATAATGAATGATTGATGCAAGTGCAATGCAAAATGGTGAAATTAAATGCACATATGCATTGGAGATAATTGATTTTTGGAATAGCTTCATCAAGAACATTATTCATCGAGTCACAAAAGGGTTTTTCTTTTATGACATGATTACATCTGAAAGTATCTAACGTGATTATATTGTGTAATCACATGATCAAGAAAACCCAAAAGTTATTGCTCACAATATCTAACAGGTACGATGTCTTGCTTTATGGATCGAGCTACTTCAATCATGTCGTTCGCCTCTTGTTGAGCCATCTGAAGTTGTTCAGTGAAGTGTTGATGCTGTGTATGGTAACTCAAATGTGCTTGGTCGATTGTCACTTCGACCCTAATTCACATTGCTTGAAAGCCCTTGTTAGTTCATTGATATGACCTTAATAAACCTAGAGAAACTGTTCTAACTCCTAGATTCTGCGAGTGAGAGCTTCATTTTCAACCCTGGTGGCTCCCGCATCTCACATTTGGGCCTTGAGTCTTTAGTTCCTTCATTGGTAGGTGAAAGCAAGAGCACCTGCCCTTGTGAACTTTTTTTTGCTGGTCCTGACTTTTTCCTTTGGCTGATTCAACTTGTAATTGAGAGTGGCAACTTTTGCTTCTATTCGACTGATGTCTCGCCAATACGTCAAGACTTGTTAGCTTTTTAGAGCATCACAAAATCTTTGGTTAGGCTTTCCAGGTCATTTTTGAAGTGATCCCTTTCTTTAATGACTCGATCCATTTCACTGCTCCTAAGATAGATATCTATCTCTAGCTAGCCCTTTTACTCCTTAAGTCGAGAGATTTCTGTGGCAAAGGAAGCTTTTTCTAGCTCGAACTCCCTCCTAAGTAGCTTGATCTCAGAAGGTGGTTCTTCTATTGGGATTTGCAATATCCTAGAGTTGGGTGGTGGTAATGGATCGTTGATACTGTGGAGTCTCCATTCTTCATATCCAGGCGTGGTGGGGCTTTCTCTCCAGTATCTTTCCATACAGTGGACCTTTTTGAAGGCTTAGAAAGCTAACTGGACATTTAGTTTATAATTGGGCTCTCCGTATTCAAAATCTTAATGTCCTATGTCTTCAAAGAATAGGATAATTACTGGAACTGGAATTGACATAATACCAATAGAGGAGCATAACTAGCATTTCCCTATAATCCCAAGAGTGGTACACAAGTGTAGTCTCCACATCTATACACAATCGATTGAAAGAACACACATTGGGCTCTCTACATGATTTTTTCCTGCTTGATGTTTCGTAATTCCTTGACCTAATGCTTTTCTGTCTTATCTTAATGACATTCTTCGTTTAATACTGTGGAAAGAGGATTGAACCTAAAGAATAAATTTTGCCTAGTTCTTTCCTCCCAAACATATATATGACTTAGGAGCCATATCTAGAGCAATGGGGCACACCCGATAAACCTTTCTATTCTTTTTTTGTTTACAAAAGTTGATGGCATGAATGGTTTCAACGATGATGGCGGAAGCAGGGTTGATGTTGCAATATAAGTGAGAAAAGAAATCTGTGATTGCCACCTCTAATAACCTAAAGTCTTCGAGAATATGATGAGCCCGTAGACTGCCAGAGCATAAACATCTTGAACTTTCTTTTGGTCAAAAAGATTTACCATGGCCTCTTTCAAGCTAGCCCAAGAGATGCATTTGTTGCTCCCTTTTACTTTGACATGACTGTCAACCCATGCTTCTGTGGCTCCAAGAATTTACCTCAACCTTTTCTTGAACAAAGGAGGCGATAATGCTTTATACTAAATCCAATCAGACTTAGCCCTTTCTATGTTGAGCAGAGCTGTGCATTCATTAATGGTAAGGACTAAATCTTGTCGATTGAAGGTGAAACATCGGTAGGCCAGATTCCAAAACTATGTCGTTTCTCGTAACAAGCTGTCATCCAACTAAACTCGAAGTAAGAGAGATATATCCTCATACTTTTTAGCGAAGTCTTCTTTCTCGTTGTTATCCCAACTATCCCAAATATGCTTTAATTCTTGACAATCATTCTGACAGAAACTGATCTTGACCTCTTCATGCATTTTTTAGATGTAGTATGCTTTAAGATGTCCCCATCTTGATGTTGGCAACCTTCTGACCATGTTATAACATTTTCAAAGGACTCCACAGTGGAGATAAGCTATTGCTCCATAAATGATGCCCCTTGCTAAACACTGAACCAGAACAAAATGATGATAGTCATGATAGTTATGATGAGATGATGCATGCACCAAAACACAAACAAAGGGAAAATAAGTTAGTGGAGCATATAGGAGACAAATGTAAGGAAATAAAAAATTTAAGAACATCAGAACAAAATATTCATAACATGTCTCAACCAAGGTGGTGAGATGAGAAACGGGAAGCATTTCAACATGCCAGGATGCAATCTCCCTTCATGAGGTGATGTAATATCTTATTTTGATGGAAAAATAATCGACTAGTAGCAATATTCGTTTATCACCACTAGTGCGGATGCGCGTTAAGCTGTGACTCGAAAAGCATAGTGGCTTACAGCATAAGACATTGTGAACAATGGTTTTTGCTCACTGTCTTTTATTTAGACAAAGATTAATCGTCGTTTGGGCAGCACGATGGCATGCCTTGAAAATTGATAAAAATGTAGATACCGGTGACAATTGTATACTCATTTTCACCTACATAATTATGGTGATTAAGAGTAAAGGTTAGGAATGTTTCCTCGAGTGAAGCTATTATCTGGGTATTCTAGCAGTATTCCGATATGGTTTGACTTGGTTTAGCTTGTAGGGCTCACTATATGATGTTTAGATTGATGCCTAAATAAGTGTTCGAATCACTCCTCCATCTGCTAAGGACAGTCGAGGCACCATAATCCTAGGCCTATCGTAGGTTTAACAAAAAGGGTTTGATCCGGTGGATGTATTTCCTTATACAAATGAGGAGAAGAGACATAGGTAATTTTCATCCAGGAAGTTATTCTCATGCCTATAGGGAGGGTTACTCATGGAGGCAGATATCTCATTTCCTCCTAATGATTGGGTTATAACAATGCCATGGAGTTTGGCGAGACTCTAATGCTCGTGCAAGTGCGCGGTGTATGACAGGGAAATGATCAAACCTTTTTGCTTACTTATTACCATTTTTATTAAACTGATGATTATTGAAAAAAAAGACAATCCTGACAATCATGCCAAACAAAAGATTAGTTGACAAAACAAAAAAAAGGTCATAGTTAAATAATGACCGAAGATCGAAAGAACTGAGAACCTGGCAAGACATGGCTAGTTATTGGCCTAACTCTCTATACAATCCCTAGTGGAGTCGCCAAGTTGTCACAATATGCCTCGGGGTGGATCATCGCGGATCTATGGGTGCATACGACTCAAAATATTTTTCTAACTTTGAAATGTCTTCTTGACCAGGACTTTTCCTTCGTGACATGATGAGAATGAGAAAGTATGAATTCTCGACTTATGATACAGTGAAAGGGACCATAAGACAAATCACTTATCTTATTGGTCTCGGATGACCATCACGAAATGGCCAACGCTTGGAGTCACCACCGATTATTTTAGGCTAGGCATGATCGGATGCCTATTGAAACTTTGTCTTGAGTTACAAAACTTGAAACATCGATCCTATGGTTTACATAGTACAAAGATTCGCCATTTGGGTTCGAGAGTTGGTTACACATGATGAGGCACGAACCTCTTCGCGATGCCCAAAATCGGTACCTTACTAGTTATGTCTTATCTCAGTTTCAATTTTTTCGATCTTAACTCGTCACTATTTTGATAAAACCTTTTTTTAATGCATGAATTTTATAGAAATACAAATCCAGGTTTTGATGAAAAGATTTAATCTCATATACGCCCCAGAGGGATGGGGAATATAGAGATTTTCAATAAAAATGACCATTGGATTTTTCTTTAAAAAATGGAATATACATATTAGGCACTAGAGAGATACCCACGCAGAACATTACCTTTAATTTTACTTGAATTGATTTGAAAACATGAATGCAAATAATCATCACAAAGAAATCACGTTAGTAAGGCAACGAACAAATTAACATAACATGGACCATTCCATATAATGTTAAATAGAAAGGATGGACTATTGGAATTTATCTCGCAATTGGCATTGATTATTTGAGAATGATCGAATTGACAATTTTTGAGATGGATCTAGGTTCCTTGATTGAATGAGGTTTTTTTGACATATTCATGGAAGCTCAGGAAGGAGAAAATTTTAATTGTAGTCAGGGTTGGAGTATGCCCTTAGAAAGATAGGGTTGGAGTATCCCCGTGGATGACAAATAATTTTGAGAAAAGAAGATTTTTAAATCTTGATAATTTTGAAAAGTTAGGTTAGAGTATCCCCTCAAAGGGTTAAGGTTGGAGTATCTCCAAAAGCGACATATCCGACACTCTTTAAAGAAGTCGAGTAGGAAAACTTAAGTTAGTAAAACTTCATGATTAAGAAAATGAGGGAGCATTTTGGTGATTTTTGGCAAAATATGTTATGAACGGGGATGGTAAAGATGTAAAATATATTTGTGACTTGATACTAGCTTGTCGGAGATCAAAGCATGCTCTCAAATATGATCAGGGTGATACAGAGACATTTGAATGTCTCGAGATGAAATTCGAGAAAAAAACTTAATTTTGACCATGACTAAGAACAAGGGACAATGTCACGAGATCCCACTTTTCGAATTTATTCTGGATTGATTTAAAGGCTTTAGAGGATGGACAAGATACTGCCAGAAAGGTAACTTGACAAGGGTCAATCTAAAAGTATTCCTAATATCCCAAAAAATCACTTTTTGGGGAAATAAAATTTCAAATTTGGGTCAATTATGCTACTGATAGAGCATGCAAGGAAATGGGTGTGTCAAAATTCGAAAAATCATTTGGACTCGTTTGGTATCAATAAAATTGCAAATAATACCTTTCCAAAAAGGGAAGTTCGTAAACCTTTGAGAAAAAATGTTGGACGAATTTGGAAAAATCGTTTAGTGAGCCTAAAGGGCCCAACCAGAATGCACTTTATTAACTCCAAGGATTCTGGATAGTCTAGGTTTGAAAAATCGTAACTCCTTCATCTAGATTGATCGGGGGGTAAACATGACCTCGTTTTAAAGATATTTTGACACACTTTTAGAGAAAAATATTGTAAACTTCATAAAAAATCATTTGGGATTTTAAAATGATTTTTCAATTTGTAACAATGATGCTGCTAGTAGGGGACAAAGCAAAGCAAAGGATATTTCTTGTTTTCTCTATATTTACGAGTCCAAACTCGAGTCATTGACATTCGAACGTCCATGACTGAAGGGAAAGAGTGGCAAGAGCATCACGAACTCATTTGCACAGCCTTAGAGTAATTTAGGATGATGAAATAGCCTGTTGATCATACCACTCAAGGTTTGACTAAAAAACAAGGCACGAACATTTACGGAACAAGTGCAAGGCCATTTTCGTTGGAAAATCAAAAGTTTTAAGCTTGTTTAATTAGGATTACAGATCTGGAAAACTTTATCTTCCCCAAGATTTTTTAGTTAACTTTAAGGAAAATGCTAAGTTCATGCTAGTCCTTATTGGTTGAGGTTAGCATGCTTGGATTGGGGGGGTTTA